>RQTK01002154.1:0-11380 GCA_003991915.1 Elysia chlorotica | reverse complement strand
AGAGAGAGAGAGAGAGAGAGAGAGAGAGAGAGAGAGAGAGAGATGTGAGAGAGAATGCTAACGTGCCCTAAAAACAAACTCACTCACTCACTATGGAAGGTGATGCCTGTTTAAGCGTAATTTCAACGTGAACACGTGCACAACATTGACTGAAATGCCCCAAAACATACTTGAACCATAATTATATTAAAATTAAATAGTTACTGCTACTTTGTTTTTAAAAAAATGTGAAATCTTAAAGGCAAAATACGGACTGAAAACATATGACGGGTATAAACGAATAACTGTTCTGAGAACGAATACAATTAAATAAGAAGAGGGAAAGAGATCTGGTAGTGGAGAGAAGATAGCGTGAGCAAGTGTCAGTGACAGTAACGCTGTAGGCTACAAAGAAAAGCCTTTTGTCTGCTACTTCGGGAAAGCAGATGGTAGTGAAGCGCAACATATAGCCACTCCTACCAGGGGGTAGTGATCGTTACGGATGACACTTGCCGCCTCTCCTATGGCAACTTAGGTTTACGTACTTGCATATGTAGCCTCTCACTACTCAAATGTTCCTGTGGTCCTGCTCTTAAAGAAAACCTTCTCTTCAGAGAGGGTTGGACACCTTCACTAGGTCTTTCCTGTTTTCACAGAGGTCCACACAGGCGCTACCGAGGATCTGGCGGTATAACCAGAATCGGGAGGAGGTGAGTCCCCTTTAAGGTGTAGAACCAGAACTCACTGGTATGTGGTATACGCTATGGGCCTCACCAACTCACCCCCTCTCTCTTGAGGGAGTGTCCTAACTTATCTTAAACCTTTCTATCTTTGTGCATTTCCTGTGGTTGACATGTGATTCAACTTGATTTTATGAGAGTATTTCTCTGGACAGAGATTACGTGAACGATATGCTGGTGTCAACATGGGGACGGGAAGGCTGGAGATGAGCCCGGCGACACAGCAGTGACGTACAACAATCCAACAAGCGATCTAGGACGTGGCGATCCTCTGTCTGTGATCACCAATGGCCCCAATGCAGACCCAAACTCTAGATCTCATGGCGTCTGCCTGCCAGGAGACACGAGGTGGCGGGAAATGGGCGCAATGTGTGGCTTGCTTGAGTCCCTAGCTGGACAGTGGAGGTTTGTGTCTGGTGTCCCTTCCCACGTCTCTTGCCTGTATGCCCTCTCCGCATCACACACTTTTTGGAGGGACCCTTAGAGAATTTTCCTTTTTAAGGCATCACATGTTGGGGTGGTCAGACAAACCACAGGCTACCCAGCTAATATGGTATGATGAAGAATCAAAAAAATATATGCCACATCGGTGGTTGCGTGGATAAACAAGGACCGCGCAGCACTGTAGCGAGGAACCAGGCTGCCCGCTGTGAAAAGTTAGCTACTGGAACACTACTCAACGACACAGGCAAAGCCATTGAAGAGCTATATGGAAGCACAAACCTTGTAGTACTCCACAAGAAAAAATCCCCACCATCACTCCTTCACAGGGCCCACAATACACTGAGCAGACCAGATCTTACCATAATCTCTTCAGATCTGTTTCATAAACAAACAATATAAGTCCTTGACAGCATGGCAATTGACCACAGACCCATTCTAACAACTATCACTTCTGCCCCCCAAAAGAATTTTCCTGTGAGAACACGATGGAATTTCAAAAAAGCAAACTGGGAATTGTACCGTCAAACCTCAGACCTGCATTTAAGCAATATTGGGAAAAGTAAAGATGTACAGACACTAAATCAAAACATCACAGAGGCAATATTGAGAGCTGCACAAGTCAGCATACCAAAAGGCTGTCACAGCAAGTACAAACCTTTCTGGAACGACAAGATCCAGGAATCAATCGAAGCAAGCAATGCAAGAGAGGACGCAAGAAAACGTTTAGAAAATGATCCAACACCGGAAAACAAAACAGCATATAACAGAACTAGTGCTCAAGTAAAACGGACCGTGAAGACAGCCAAACAGCACAAATGGGCAAACTCGTGTGCTGAACTTGATCTGTCTAAAGGTGGAACCAAAGCCTGGACCCTACTTAATAACCTCAGTGGTCAAAATAGGAGGACAAACCCCAAACCAATGATATCAGACGGAGAAACTATAACAGAACATCAGAAGAAAGCAGAGGTATTTAACAGACATTTTGCACAAGTAATCAGAGCAACCAATAACTCCCCAAAACAAACAGAAAAAAAAGGTTAAAAGAAATGGAACAGGCATCATCGGTAAATAGGTCAGTATTTGAGTGACAATTTACAGCATCGGAACTTAAGAAGGCCCTAAAAAGCTTAAAGCACGCAAGTCACCTGGTCCTGACAAAGTACACAATGAAATGCTTACCCATTTGGGCCATAAAGGGAAAGAGGCAGTACTCCACCTTTTAAATATAACTTGGCAAACAAGTGAAGTCCCTAAAACCTGGAGAAATGTCACACTGTCCCCAATTTTGAAGAAAGGAACAGTGCCAGATATTCAAAGTTATCGCCCTATATCACTAACCTGTATAGGTAAACTTATGGAGAGGATGGTAAACCACAGACTCTACTGGTGGCTAGAAGTCTCTAAAATTTTAAACAACACTCAAGAAGGCTTCAGGGCCGGAAACAGGAGAGACGACTTGCTGTTTAGACTCTCTCAACAAGTTATTGATGGTTTTAAACAGAAAAAACACACAACAGCAGTGTTTGTCGACCTACAGCAAGCCTACGACAAAGGCCTGTTTCTGAAAATGATTTAGTTGGGAGTACACGGGAAAATGTAAAAGTGGATTAAGTCTTTTCTCACATACAGAATAATACAAACAAAAATAAACAATGCTTTTTCATATAGAGAAGTATTGGACGAATGATTGCCATAAGGATCATCCCTGAGCTGCACATTGTTTCTTTTATTTATTAACGACCTCCCTGAAGTCCTGCAGACAGAAGAAGCTTTATATGCAGGTGATCTTGCAATTTGGCACACTGGCAATCACCCAAGAATAAATGCAAGAAGGCTAAATTAAGACCTGGCAAAGCTCGATTGCTACTGCAAAGTATGGAAACTTTTAATAAATTGCCAAAATGCAGTCTATTCACTTTTCACAAATAGTTACAACATAGCCGAATGTCAACCAAAGATTATTTGTCAAGATACAGAACTTAAAAAAGAAGAGGAACCCACTTACCTAGGGGTCACACTTGACACAAAAATGACACTAAAAACATCTTAGAAATGTGGAAGATAAAGCACAGAAACGTCTTAAAACGACTTGCAAGCACATCATTGGGAGCTGACAAAAATACCCTCCGCCAACTCTATCTAAGCTGTGTCAGATCAATCTTAGAATGTAATTTTAGTCTCCAGTCCATTTGCAGCAAGAAATCATTGGGAAATCTAGACAAAGTACAGAATCAGGCGCTGGGGTTTATACCTGGGGCACTGAGATCAAAACCAACCGCCGCCTGTGAAATTCATACCAATGTCGAACCACTGAAACTACGGAGAGACGCAGCTGTCGTTGTACGTTACAGGCGCCAAGAACACCATCCAAACCAAACACTTGTGACACGATGGAATCCAACATCAAGACTCCAAAGGAATTCCACACTGGATACAGCTAATAAACTCATATATAAACATCATTTACCAGAAAATAGAGAGCCTATCTCACTTTTTGATCATGACCTTCCTTCACACACAAGACAAGTAACACCTGAGATAAAGACACAACTGATAGAGAACATCAACTAAAAAGATTCTGACTTGATAAATCTCATGAGTATTGCACAAAAAACTATCGATCAATATTCAGAAAATTCAATTATAGTATGCACAGATGGTTCAGCCTTTAAAGGTACATTAAATGCTGGTTATGGTTCAAGCATACAATTTCCAGATGGCACCCGTGAAGACCTATCAAATGCCTGTGAAGAAATTTGTTCAAATTTTGAGGCAGAATCTGTAGCAATAGAAGCCTCACTCCACTACCTATCAAACCTTTTTTCGATCAAGCCTGACATATTAGCTGACGTTGTTGTTTTCTCTTATGTTAAACCTGTCCTGCAAGCTGTTGAAAACTGGCAAATAAAAAACTCGTACATCAAAAGCCTTTTATAAACTATTACAAACTTTCTCACTGCTCAAGCTGTCAGGGAATGAAAGAGCAGACAGACTAGCTAAACAAGGAACAAGATACCTCCAAAACACTCATCCAATATCCATGACTACAGCCAAGCAGATTATACGAAACAACAAGAAAAAGGAATGGCTAAATGAGTGAGCTCTGGGAAAGACCGGAAGATCTGTCTTTAAACACATGCCGACACCTAACCTAAAAAGACAGCATTAACCTTCTGAAACGTCAAGAACAGGCGACAATATATCGGCTGAGAACTCAGCATATTCCACTCAACTTCTACATCAATCGCTTACAACCTCAAAAAGAACCGTTCTGCTCCCTCTGCCCCAAACATACAAAACAGTCGAACATATCTTATTAACTGTTTTAAACTACATGACCTTCTCACAAAACTTTTTCCACTTAATCCTACTTTGGAAAATACATTATACTGCGGAAAAGACCAATTAGATAGGACATTTTTTTATATATTCTTCATCTTGTCATTAAGTCGAAGGGCGCAGGCTCAAGTGGCTGCTGGATCGGAAAAGTAAGTAAAGTAAGTCTGCTTCTTCCATTATCTGATCTTATAGCGGATGCAACAAATTACTCCTCGATTACAAAATGTACCATAGGCCCTGAAACGCTCGTTCTCGTTCTCTACCAGACTTTTCATCATCCTCAATCTTTTCACCCATCCACCTGCCTGTCTGTCTATTGTTCTGTCTGTTGCCTTTCAAAAGGAGTTGTATACAGAGCCACCGTCGAACAAAAAACATCAAAAGATACATACATCGGCATCACATCAAACGAATTCAAAACTAGATACAATCAACACACATCAAGCTTCAGATTAGAGCATAAAAAATCAGCCACAACACTCAGTGAACTAATATGGGAACTAAAATAAAAAAATATTGAATACAAAATATCATGGGACATCATCGAAAAAGCAGAACCCTACTCCCCAGCAAACGAACGTTGTAACCTGTGATTTGCGAAAAAGTTTTACATCCTCAAACTAAAACCAAGCCTCAACAAAAGAAGAGAGTTATACACCACTTGCCCGCACCGATACAAACACTTACTCCAAAATTTCAAAGAACAAGCGCTAGATAAAGGCGGGATTCAAGCAACTGAACGCCAGTTACGCCAGACGCCCGAAGAGAGCGGTCGCTAAAACCGCTCGAAACACATGTGTCGCATGGAATGGCCGTAAACTCAAGGTAGGACAATACAAAAATGTACAAAGCTCCCACAGTTGAGCACTTTATTTAGTTGTCCAAATTAAACCTTTTATCTATCTATCTATCTATCTATCTATCTATCTATCTATCTATCTATCTATCTATCTATCTATCTATCTATCTATCTATCTATCTATATATCTACCTTTATCTCGTATTTCTTTCTACATTGTCATCACCGCTGAAACGATATAACCAATATAATTGTACTTAAATCAAAAAGTTTATAGAATGTTTACGGTAAACAGGTGATCTTGATATTCAATTATTCATAGTACCTATTTTTTAAAATGTGCAATATATACGCATTGAGTACGTGATCATCATCATCATCCGGGTGCCGTCTCCTTGCGAAGGTTGGCTGCAATGGCCCTCCATTGACATCATTCTGTCCTGCGCAAGTCGCTGGCACTGCACCAGCGAGTAGCACGTCCATTCTGCGATGTTGTCATTCCATTTCGTTCTGGGGCGTCTCCGGCCTCTGTTGCCCTCCACTTCGCCGTTATAGAGATCTCTTATCACACTTTCATGACGCATGAGGTGTCCATAATATTGCAGCTTCCTATCTTTAATACACTGCCCTATTTCTCTTCTTATGTTCAATTGTTATAACACTTCGTAGTTGGTCAATTTTTGTCGCCATGATATCCTCCCTATTCTCCTAAATGCATACATTTCGAAAGCTTCTATTTTGTTCATTTGTGCTTTACTAACCGACCATGTCTCTGACCCGTATAACAGGGTGGACCAGACAAACGTTTTGAGTAGTTGAAGCTTTGTCTTCATGCTGATGGAACTTGATGTAAAAGTATTCAGTAGGCTGTTGAAACTGGTTTTTGCAATTCCGATTCTGCGTTTAATGTCTTGGTCTGCTCTATTGTCATCACTGATCAATTGACCTAAGTAAATGAATGTGCTGACCTGTTCCAGCACAGTGTTACTAATATTGATATTGATCTTTGGTGTTATGTCTTTGCTATTGATAACCATTACTTTTGTCTTCTTAGCGTTCATCGCGAGTCCACATTTCTCACTCTCTTCGTTCACTTTGTCCAAGAGTGCCTGTAGTTGTTCTGGTGTTTCTGCAACTAGGGCTGAAATGTACGTGATACGGGAGTATAAATCAAGCCACAGTTGAACCATCAATATACACCAAGACGCACATGTTATATAATTGACTATCTTTTTGCGGCTATTTATGCCTAGGCCTAGTTAAGTTAAAGGCACATGTTTTCCTGGTCATAATTTTAACTAATTGTCTCTGTGGTTAGTTCTACGTTTGTTTTTATCTTCATTCCAATGCCCTCTAATTGCAATACACTATGTAGTACAAGTGGCGGTTTGCGCTAAAGTTGGCGGAGGCAGAGACATACAAACCGGCCGGCGTCATATGACCTCGCGGTAGGCACTTGGGTACATAATCACTAATATGGAAAATGGCTTCTCAACGTGCATATACATGTATCTTTTCTTTCTTCAATAATTTGAACGATACAATCTTGCTTTCGAAGAAAAAAAAGAGGCAAAGAAATTATAGATTCTAAAAATAGTTGGACGATTTATTACCTTAATTCTCGTCGGAAAAGTCTAAGCCGAATCGCTTATCTCTTGCTCCACTGAAATAATTAGGAAATTAATACCAGGTCTAAAGAAAGTTGCTACGAAGGGCCCCCAAAATGAGATTCCCTGAATTTGGACGGTCTCGTCACACTGACACCGACCTATCCAAAAGGGAAAGACGAGGTAGCTCGAAACCAGACCTCCTACATGGCAAGCCAACGCTCTTCCCCCAGTACTACGATGTTCCCCTCTAGGAGATGTCACTTTTATGACACGTCAGCACAGTAACGGCTATATTGTGCCCGTATGGTGCCTTAAGTGACAACGGTGGCTCCTTTATTCCTCTGAATGGTAAAAGAATAAAAATGTGTATAGAAATTAAAAGTGGAAATATAAACAACAGTTTAAAAGAATCATGTGTATGATTATCAAAGTTAAATTTTATTAAGCCTACATATATCAATGTCTTTTTTAGAAACATTAGTATGCGCTGAGGACTAAAATCATTTAATTGTACTCTCTAGTGGTTTAGACACAAGGTGCACATTTCTTTCCCGGCGAAATTGCGGAGTTTGATTCCAGTTCGAACCCAATCTTGAGGAACGCATCAGCCATTTCATTTTCCTCAATTTCAACACGGCTGGGGACCCAACAGAGAGTAATTTTCTTACCAATATTTTCGTTGTAGTTCGTTGATTCTTTTAAGTATATACAAAACTTTTGCATTATACTGGCATCACCCCAAAAAGTCGAAAAAAAAATTGTTCCATCGTGGGATCCAATGGCGAACCTTTCGATTGGGTCCCAATTATCTATCTATAATCTACCACTTACGCTAGCTCACGCTAGTACCTGAAAATTGATACTTACACAAGTGCACAACGTCTTACTGCGATCGTTAAATAATCTCTCATAGCTAAAGGTTTAAAATGGCATTTCATTGCATTGAGAAAGTTTGCAGTAGTAAACGTATGTAATACAGTACATTTACGACTCCTTCATGGGCCGCAAGTTAATTTGGTCATTCACCTGCAAGGAATAATTTGTTTAAATTCACTGTGATGCCAAGCTTAACTCAAACCGGTTTCGAATTTAAAGTCGGGGTTTGACTTACGTACCCTAGCGCAGACTGCGATCACAAAAGATGTCAATATTTTTTCTTCTACTGTCCATCTAGTACCCTGAATTTTTCGCAAGCACTTTACAGTTCTATTCACCAGCGCTACTCAACCCGTGCAAAGACTAGAGGCAAGAGGGACCTTGCGATAACGGGGCTTAATGATGGCGAAAACGAAGAGGATTTTCTAGGGGATATGAGGAAAAATCAATCTATCCCTACTTTCTCCCCACTACCTAACTGTATTTCTCTCTCTCTCTCTCTCTCTCTCTCTCTCTCTCTCTCTCTCAATCTATCTATCTATCTATCTATCTATCTATCTATCTATCTATCTATCTATCTATCTATCTATCTATCTATCTATCTATCTATATCTTCGCAAAAGGCTCAACATATAATTATAAAATTTTCACAGAAGCTACATCTTACTAAATATTAGGTTTACCTGATCCTCTTTTATTGATTTTTTCAAAAAGTTTATTATAAATAGAAATAAAAATAGTTCGTAATCGGATTTCCGGATCGGCTTTCATAATAACTAGATCTGGGCTTGGTTAGATCTAGATCTATTCGTTGTCCATTGTCAAGTACACAGTACTAAAGTCCAGTCGGGCTTGCCCCACTTGGCTTATTATGAAGACATGGAAAGCGTTAGGGCCAAAGTCCAATTTTTGTACTCGGAATACTAGAAGAAGGACAAGTTCACAATCATTAGTTAATCTTGGTCGAAGGGAGCTCTACTCGGCACTGCGATGGTGCAACTTGGAACTCCCGCGCACCGATGTAGACCTAAACCACGTCGCGCCCGGAAAGACCGTAATACCCTCGTATGGGTTGATCTCTTTTAGATGGATATTCTGGCGGCCGGATACATTTGTTATTGATTTTAATCTTTGTCATACCATATTTTTATTTACATTGTATTTTTGTAAAACAATACCTTTTTAGCGAGACAGGCTGGGCACTGCCCACCCTGCCCAAAGGCACGAGCCGCCCTTGCTTGTGATTGATTTGTAATTAGGTTTGTCGATCTAAACGAATTATTAAAAAAAAATGTTTAAAGTAAAATAGATATATTTGCTTCTAATTGGATCTTGGTCAGTACATTTTCACTCAGACACTGTTGATGTAATTTGGCATCTTTTGTTTTATTAGCCAACTGGACAGGCAGTCTATTTCCTTCCGTTCACCAATGACAACACCTGGAAGCGAGGCGTTATTGCCACAAGACACGAGAACGACAGATCGTACGACATTGATTGCAGTGGTAAAACATTCACAAGAAACAGGCGACACATAAACCCTGCATTCGGAGAACCACCCAAAGCCTGCAGTAACGAAGCAATCAGCATTGATGATGAGTCTACCCTGCCAGCACCAACTCAGCAAGAACCAAGACATCATCAAAGTGACTTAAGGAAATCATCGAAGTCACAGGCAGAGCTCCCAAGCTCTCCACCAAAGGAAGTTTCGCCCAATTTGGCACTTCCTACTCCGTCGCACTACACACAAAATGCAAACACACCCTATAAGACAAGAAGTGGTCGTGTTGTAAGAAAGCCTAACAAGTACACAGAATAGTCATATTAGTCAAATTATTGGCAGTGCAGCGACCACACCACATGCACACACATGTAATTTTGCATTTTTAAACTAATCATTTTCACACTCTTAGAGTGAAATCAAGGTTGAAGAATCAACCAAATTTGTTTTTCTTAATTGCAAAGGTTGAAGGGTATAACCGAAATTATAATAAAATCTTATTGTTTTTCATAATTATTTTTGATCAAATGACCCACTGGACACACTATGTTTTACCGTTTTAGTTTCGCACAGTGTCCCAAAATCTAAGCTTTATCTCTATTATTAGCCATTAAAAAACATTTTATATCCGCACTGTGTCCCAAAACCTGAGCGAAGCCGGGCATCCCAGCTAGTATATATATAAATATATCATACTTTATTTTTATTTAATCGTACACTTTTTATCTACATACTTTATAATATTTCTTTTAAATAATAACTACAATGCAACCAGTGTAGTGTTGTCACAGATGTCTGAATAGCACATATGTGAGTGTCGTGTGATTTTTTCATCAATAAATAGTGTGTTTCTCTATTACTTTATAATGTTATGCTAATTGGCTATCTACCTTTTTGTATCCCGTTAAACCACGATGGCAATTATCCTTGTATAGACACTAAAAGTATACCTTAACTTATCTAATCTTATCTTATCTTGTCTTACCTTATCTTATCTAAAGTTCACAAGATGTCCAAACAAAACTTAGTGTGCTCTCAACATGTTAAATATTAAAAAGAAAATATTTTTACAATAATGGCTGCGGAACCAGATAGCAGGCATGACAGTGATGATATCGCAGTTTCTTTATTGTTTTAATGATTGTTTTTGATGTTGTTTATGTTGTTGTTGTTGTTGTTGTTGTTATTGTTGTTGTTGTTGTTGTAGATATTGATATTGTTGTTGTAATTGATGTAACTGTCATTGTTGTTTTAAGGGGGAACATGTAGCACACTAATAATGACTAAAACGATAGATGATACATGTACAGAGAAATATAAGCATGCATAATTGTTATTTTGACAAAAAAGATCTTTAACAAAATGTTGCCTTTACTCCGTGAACATTTTTAAGACACAGAAAACACTCAGTACATAAAATCGTGTGCATGATTATCAAAGTTAAATTTTATTATATACATTAAATAAGATTGTAAACTAATGATAAAATAACTTTGACATCAGAGGGATTCAATCTGCGTTTTTTTTATTCTTGTTCTACATCGAGAAGAGTAAGAAGCAGGAAGTGGAAATAACAATAATGATAAACAATCGTACATAAAAATACTCGCACTTTAGCAATGCGGATATTATTATTCAACACTCCCCTTTAATATCTGCATTATAAGCTATAACATTTATATATAAAAAAAATGGCTAAAATGTAATAGAAACAGAGTCAAGAAAATTGTCAAAAAGAGAAACAACTCAATGATTAAAAATAAAAGATTAATTAGTGAGGTTGATGCCCTTTACATATAAGCAATACAGCAGAAAGTCCAAAAAATAAAAACATAATTAAAAATAAAAAAAAAAAAAAAAAGAAAAAGTTTTAGAAAAAAAAAAATTGTAAAAATGGAAAATAAGTTTTAAATATTATTCTCGTTCTATGCACCAATATATTTCACCTTAAAATACTCACAATTTATCTTAATTAATCTTCTTGAAATATTGAATTTGAAATAGGATGTTTGATTTTATGTAAGAAATTAAAAGCAATGAAGGCAATTTAAATTGTATTCAGGGATCATGAAATTAAGAAAGAAAAAAA
>RQTK01002153.1:0-14004 GCA_003991915.1 Elysia chlorotica | reverse complement strand
CTGATAAATAGCGTTGACTTCATCTTTCTTTGTGTTTATTTATTTTCTAGTGGTGGTGAGGGTTAATTGTATCTGATAAATAGCGTTGACTTCTTCTTTCTTTGTGTTTATTTATTTTCTAGTGGTGGTGAGGGTTAATTGTATCTGATAAATAGCGTTGACTTCATCTTTCTTTGTGTTTATTTATTTTCTAGTGGTGGTGAGGGTTAATTGTATCTGATAAATAGCGTTGACTTCATCTTTCTTTGTGTTTATTTATTTTCTAGTGGTGGTGAGGGTTAATTGTATCTGATAAATAGCGTTGACTTCATCTTTCTTTGTGTTTATTTATTTTCTAGTGGTTGGTGAGGGTTAATTTTATTTGATATAGCTTTGACTTCATCTTTCTTTTTGTTTATTTATTTTCTAGTGGTGGTGAGGGTTAATTTTATTTGATATAGCGTTGACTTCATCTTTCTTTGTGTTTATTTATTTTCTAGTGGTGGTGAGGGTTAATTTGATATGATAAATAGCGTTGACTTCATCTTTCTTTGTGTTTATTTATTTTCTAGTGGTGGTGAGGGATAATTTGATATGATATATAGCGTTGGCTTCATCTTTCTTTGTGTTTATTTATTTTCTAGTTTCAGTATCATACTAACGGCTATTTCCACACAGGCGTTGCAACTAATCAGGGATGCCACCTGGCCCTGCCAAAATTTCTGGAATTCTGGTATTGGGGAGAACGAAGGCGGTTAATTTTGGGGGGGGTTTGTTTTTTTATTAACTGTAATAAATAGAGAGACGTCTGTGTAAGAATTTAATTGATTTGTTTATCTTTTTTTTTTTTTTTAGAGGATAAAAATTAAATCTTACAGCTTTTGTGGATCTCTACTTTGTGATGACCTTGTTACTTAGTTGAAAAATGTAAAACTAAATAAGTTGGCTCAAGTTTTTCATTGTATGGATGACACTATTGACATTTTGGGGAGTATTAGTTATTGTTTACATATTCCATGTTATCATCAGCTCTGAAAAAATTTCATACAAATCTATTCTATACTTCGATTTATGATTTCTAGGCTAGAGTGTCTTCTTTAAGAAAAGTTTGCATTGACTGTGGGCCACATTCTATGAGCACCTTTATAAAAGTCCGACTCGAGAATGTGCAAGCTTAACTGAATGATCTCAAGCTGAAGATTCAATCTGTCATGGGTGCTAATAGTTACTTGGGGTGACAACTGCCGTCACCTGCAACGCAAGCTGAGCTAGAATTCCCCTCTGCTCTATAAGCGTCTGTTTGAGGAAGCCACGACAGAATTAGTATTTTATAAGTATTTGAGCTTACTTTGTCACACTTGAGTTTGTTATGGCAGATTCCAATTCTGTACACATTTTGTTGTTGTTGTTGATTTATTTATACAAAATGTACCTAATTTTTAAGTACAAGTAAATTTCTACTGGGAAAATGTGGAGTGTCTCCCTTGTGACTCTATGGAGCAGAGATCTACCCAGCCCAACATGCCGAGGCCACAAGGCAAGATCTGACCGACGGAAAGGCAGAACAATCCAACATATGACAAACCATTGTGAATGGTTTCTCCACAGAGTGTACATTTAACATCCTAAAGGTATTCATCAGTCAATAAGAGCAAAACAAGGGATTTAATAACCAAACACTTTGATAAAACTTAACACAAAATGAAGACCCAGGAATAGAAAAATTAATGATTGAACATTGAAAAGACGAAAATTTTGTAAAATGTTACGCATGCTATAATAACCATGCCATAACAACACATTTTTTATCACTATGTTACGGTTTTCTATCGATGGCGTTTTTTTTTCCAAAATTAGACAGGTTTGAAAAAACTATTAACAAGTTGACACATAAGGTAAGTCACATGACTTTTCACATATTGACACATAACGTAGGTTTACACTTTATTCCAATGTTGACAGAAATAAGGGACAAATAGTGATGTTCTCACCTGCAGGTTGTACAGCTTGACTTTTTTTTTTTTTTTGTCTGACAGAAGGACTAGTCCTCCCGGCAGCAGCTTCATTTCTTTAATATTAGGTTTTTTAGATTCTCCTTCCGTTTTTGCTGAGAATGTTGACTTGTGTCTGTGTTGAGATTTTTTCATACTCTCATCATATGGTTATTTTATCTTTCAGATAACTTTCACCTATTTAGTCTTTGTATTGTGGATCTAAAATAATTATCTGTGACTTCTTGCAAAGACCAAGAGCCATTTAAGTTCAACAAAATGGGGGTGGGTTGAAGGTATCAGTTTTTACAACTGCTTACATTTGAGAAACTATTATTTAAAAATATATTTTTGTTTTGTTATAAATTATTATTTTGAAACTAGTTATAAAATCATTATAATAAACTCTCCTTTCACAATGCCAGAGTAGAACATTTTACATGTAACAGGAAAGTGTCCAATTACGTCACCCTCATGTTGGCATTACTTCATTTAGTTCACATTACATACAGTCTGACAGGGTGTGGAGATCTTAGAGTGGTGCATACCTACAACGGTCACCCACTACAGCGGGTCTTTTGCTACTGCAGGACATTTCAAGAACGCCGTTGTTACTACTATGTTAAGTCTATAACTTCTGCTTGGGTTTAACGGGACACGGACATGGGTGAGCTTGGATACAGAGGGAGTAGGGAGCAAGCTTTGCTTCCAGAATAACGGCCATTCAACCTGTACGGCATTGTTCTGGGCCGGTCAGACACCTGACACAACAGTCCAGGCCCCAGGGTAGATCTAGACAAAGGATGCGAATGTGTCGTATAGTGTGATACAGTGTGCAATAGTAGAGTGCGGAAGGGCTGATCAACATCTATGGAGTCAATAATAAGGTGATGGGATTGTCAGCCCATAGATAAATGAGGGAACGAGAGGGAGAGAGAGAGAGAGAGAGAGAGAGAGAGAGAGGGAGAGAGAGAGAGAGAGAGAGAGAGGGGTAGAGATGAAGGGAGAGAGATGGAGGGAGAGAGATAGAGAGAAAGGGGAGGGAGTGAGAGAGAGAATGAGAGAGAAAGAGAGAGAAAATGAGAGATAGAGAGAGAGCGAGAGGGAGAGAGAGATAGATAGATAGAGAGAGAAAGAGAGAGAGAGAGAGAGAGAGAGAGAGAGAAAGAGAGAGAGAGAATGAGAGATAGAGAGAGACGAAGAAAGACCGAGAGATAGGTCCATATAGTGCTGACATTGCGGGCTAAGCAACAGAACCAAACTCAAATGTTGAAATGAGGAGACTTACTTTATTGAGACTAACAGTTCCCCTTAACACTTTCTGTCACTTAAAAGCGGTATAAAATTGTTTGTTAATATTGTCTTTCTATTTTTTTTTTTTTTTTTTTTCTTGTATAGATAGTGTTTTTTTATGCTTTTTAAACTGCAGACTGGAGGTCCCTGACAAGTCATGTCTAACCTCAAGCTCTTGGGAGGTCCGCGTGGTGTTGCTGCTGTAGCTTGGGCTGATTGTGGTGTTGCTGCTGCTGTAGCTTGGCCTGATTGTGATGCTGCTGCTGTAGCTTGGCCTGACGGTACTGCTGCTGCTACTGCTGCTGCTGCTGCGGTTTGGTTGGTCTGGATTGCAGGATGCAGTGACAACAAGGCCGTTAGTGGGATACAACAGGGGATTTTCTTCAGGACAGCACAATATGGTGTAAATATAAGGGCTTATTTGATCATATCTATAAGTAAAAAGCTTTTTGTTTATGGTAATAATGTGTTTCAGTGTGTGTACTAAAATACTCTCTACATCATCGGTGATGATGATTCTGACATAAATAAAATGATAAAAGAATATGTTTTCATTGTTACATAGGTGGACTTCTTTCTGTATTATAAATTTAACTTAGGTGAATTTCTTGATGGTGTTTAAACAAAGGATAATGCGTTATACTAAAATAAGCAGTCCCTATGTAAAATAAGAAGCAGAAATACTGACATGAACAAATGTGCGTGTAATACTAACCATTTGCTCTTGGATTAATTTGTTTTCATTTTGTACTGTGGACTTCTAAAGAATGAGTACCTGAGGCTCTCGAGTGAAGGATGGCAAGGAAAGCAATGACAACCTCCCTCACAAACGCCATTTGCCTGGCACATTCACTACACTAGCTCTGGGATACCCAAAGCTCTTTCAGGGAGCATGGGACAAGGTTTTTAATGCCCGTAACACTTTCCAAAGTAACTGAGCAGTTTCGATAGATCTCTAAATCTTACCATTCATGTTACTGAGCAGTTTCAACAAATTATAAACACTTACCATGGTCATGTTACTGAGCAGTTTCGATAAATTGCTAACACTTACCATAGTCATGTTTTTGAGCAGTTTCGACAAATTGTTATCACTTACAATGGTCATGTTACTGAGCAGTTTCGATAAATCGCTAACACTTACCATAGTCATGTTACTGAGCAGTTTCGATAAATCGCTAACACTTACCATAGTCATGTTACTGAGCAGTTTCGATAAATCGCTAACACTTACCATAGTCATGTTACTGAGCAGTTTCGATAAATCTCTAAATCTTACCACTCATGTTACTGAGCAGTTTCAATAAATCTCTAAATCTTACCACTCATGTTACTGAGCAGTTTCGATAAATCTCTAAATCTTACCACTTCATGTTACTGAGCAGTTTCAATAAATCTCTAAATCTTACCACTCATGTTACTGAGCAGTTTCAATAAATCGCTAATACTTACCATGGTCATGTTACTGAGCAGTTTTGATAAATCGCTAGCACTTACCATAGTCAAGTTACTGAGCAGTTTCGACAAATCGCTAACACTCACCATAGTAAACTCTGATCCAGAAGCTAGCGCTGAAAAAAAGAAAATTACCCAAAAAATATCATGACAAAGTATCGAGGGAAAAAAAGAAAAAAAAGAAAGGCGTCGTAATCTATTACGAACATGCGATCATCTAAAACATTTTAATATTAAAATGTTTTTGAGTTTAAGGCTTTTTTCCCAAAGTTTTAATATTATTTCATATTAAACAAAGGTATAATGCAGCTGTCGATTGCTTTGACCGCTAAAAATACATACCGATTTTTAATATAAAATAAATCAAGAAGCTTTTTCATTTTGACAATAGGTGTTAACTTTATCTGTGTACACTGGTTTACTTTTTGACATTGTTGTCTTCCCCTCTTTTTTGTATCCCATTCCTTCACAAACGTTTATGGGTCTAACATGATTCGTTTTAATCTTAGTTCAATCTCTTACTGCTCAGGTCCGGGAACACCTGCGTCAGGAAAAGCAGAACGACTTCAAAAGTGTAAGTCGCCATCTCATTAGACGACGACCTCATCTTTTCTTTTACCTGTATAGATAGGAAACAAAATGAAAATGCATTTTCCATAACTGTTTCCTTTGACTTATCGTACCTGGAAGTAGAACTGCAGTAGTTCAAGGTAGAGAGGCCTGCTCAGCCAGAAACATTATACTGACACTGAGACTGATCCAACCAGCGTCACACAGACACATTAAACTGATCATAGATTTCAAACCTCAACCTCCTGATTGGTAGGCTTACTCTCTACCACTCGCACGAGTTTCCCCACTTCACCCTTTATTTCTGTGTTCAGTGCGGTCAACTCAAACTGTTTTGCAAATTACATCTTTTATCTAATTTGCTATATATGTATAAAGGGTGAGAGATAGATAGTGAGAGAGAGAGAGAGAGAGAGAGAGAGAGAGAGAGAGAGAGAGATAGAAGCTTTTTCATTTTGACAGTGAGTGGTAACTTTATCTGTGTACACTGGTTCACTTTTTGACATTGTGCTCTTCCCCTCTTTTTTTGTATCCCATTCCTTCACAAATGTTTATGGGTCTAACATGATTTGTTTTTATCTTAGTTCAATCTCTTACTGCTTATGTCTGGGTATACACTCTGCGTCAGGAAGAGCAGGACTATTTCAAACGTATGATTTGCCATCTCATTTGCCGACGTTCTCATCTTTGTTTTGACCTGTATAGATAGGAAACAAAATGAAAATTCACTTTTCATAAATATTTATTAAGAGTTTTCGTACCTGGAAGTAGAACTGCAGTAGTTCAAGGTAGAGGGGCCTGCTCAGCCAGAAACATTATACTGACACTGAGACTGATCCAACCAGCGTCACACAGACACATTAAACTGATCATGGATTTCAAACCTCAACCTCCTGATTGGTAGGCTTACTCTCTACTACTTGCACGAGTTTCCCCACTTCACTCTTTATTTTTGTGTTCAGTGCGGTCAACTCAAACTTTTTTGCAAATTACATCTTTTATCTAATTTGCTATATATGTATAAAGGGTGAGAGATAGATAGTGTGTGAGAGAGAGAGAGAGAGAGAGAGAGAGAGAGAGAGAGAGAGAGAGGGGAGAGAAAGAGAGAGGAGAAGAGAGAGAGAGAGATAGAGAGAGAGAGAGAGAGAAAGGTGGAAAGAGAAAAAGAGAGAGAAAAAGAGAGAGAGAGAGAGAGAGAGAGAGAGAGAGAGAGAGAGAGAGAGAGAGAGAGAGAGAGTGAGAGAGTGTGTGAGAGAGAGAGATATAAAGAGAGAGTTATTACGCCAATTAAAAACATGTTATTACAACCTTACAAACAAAGTGTATATTTATTATTATTCTTTTTCAGTAGATGTGCATCTTACTCTTAGAAAGGCTTTATGTAGAGGAAATAAAAGTCCACAGATGTTTTCAAGTGGATGTAAATGTCTTTTTTTATATTAGTTTGATCCTCTTCGGGTTCATTACAATGGAAACCCTCATAATTTGAACTGCTTGTGATTTGATCTAAACTTTGAATTCAGAGGATTCGAAGTACAGGAGTGACAAACCTGAACCTAAAAAATAAAAATTCGCATATGTTGATTTACTGTATATTAAAAAACTGTTTTTTTGAATGTTTCCTTATTTTTTTTTTTTTCTACTGCAATTTTTTCCCAACCCCATTTCTGTTAAAAGCATTTCTTAAGCAGCAATGCATTGAGTTCTGCTTGGCAGGTAGTATTTTTACTTTTGTAATGCCTGTTGTTATTGTCAGCTTTGAATTAAGAGAATCAAACCAGAAAAACTTCGAAGTTTAATAGTAATAGTGCCAAAGAGAATAAAAAAGAGAATAAAATGACATATTCTCTTGCAAAGTTTTATGAGAAATTCAGATTTGTTTTTGTGAGCTTTCACGAGGAAATTGATAAAAAAAAGGACAGTAAAGTTTCACGCACACATTCTAGATTTATGTGATTTTATCTTCATGCTTTATTTTTTTATATATAGACGGTTTTTATCTTTACAAAATGTGCAAATCATAAAGTCTTATACTGAAGAATGCACTGTAGTTTTATATTTCAAATGTTTAAAATTTTTAGAGTTACTTATAGAACGTATGTCATGGGTGGCGTCTGGCACCACTGGATAAACATAGCTAGCGGCTAGCAATACCTGACAAGTAACAATTTACACACTTATAGGGTTATACCAAAGTCATTAATGATCATACCACATACCTCAGTGCTAAATATGTCCAGTCTGTCTTTAAACTCTTCCACCATATCATTAATCATTTTTTCTTTGGCGGCAAGGATCCTTGGGTTCATTCTGAAAATAAAAAGTATAGATGTGTGTACATGGCCATGAATTTAATAAGTGGTGCTGGTCCTATTTCCTTTCGATTCGAAGTTGACGTGCCAAATGTTTCCATGCCAAACAATCTGCACCAGTCTGTGGTTCTCATGTAGCAATTTAATAAGATGAGGGACGAAAGATTAGACATTATAATACTACAATAAAAAAGTAGGTGATTCAAAGCATGTTTTTAGTAATGCAGGCTAACAGAGGGTTTAAACAACTAAGATGATTTAGTTCAGAGGTTTTTTCTCTCTCTTTCTCTCTCTCTCTTTCTCTGTCATTTTTCCCTACTTTTTTCAACATAATTTCCTATTGTTGTTTTTGCCATTATAGTTGTCTCTCTACCTGTCACATTATCGAAAACAAGACCCCAATAATTGCACAACAAAGACAAGTGCTGAACATCTGTAGAGCACCTGTTAGTGTGGACTGGGTGCAACAACCCTGGGCCTCTGATTAGAAGCTGCTTGCTCTACTGTTTCAGCCACCTGGGTCCGTATGCAACTCTCACGATTATTTTTTGACTTAGCTACGCTAAGTTTACATCGTAACTTCTACTCTTAAGTTGACGGTATGCAAGTGGTTTTACGACGCTCGTGTAGTTAAGTTAAGCTAGGCTAAGCCAACAATCATTTCCGCTGACCCAGCGTGACTTTTTGACACACACCCAAACACTACACACACACATACACACATTGCTGCCGATGCGGCTACATTAGATCTAGGCTCATAGATCGTGCAATTTCATTAAATTTGGTTAAATTTACTTTCTATCAAGTAAACTAAGGTGTAGATTCTAGTTTCTCAATAATAATAACGCTAGATCTAGATCTACACGCAAGTTTGGATGTAGATCTAGGCTCAAGTTTGCGGCACTAGAAGACGCGAATTCACTCGATGAGAATTATCAAAAGAACACCATTGGGTAATCTTAAATGCATCGAAGTTTAAGGGAGACTAGCAATGACTTAAAAAGCTTATTGTATGTAAATTTATCGCTTTATTGTTTTATTAGGCGTATTTTAAAAATTGAGTCGAGAGGTTTCCAAGATGGCGGCCGCAATGGCGCGTTTGTTGCTTTCATGGCGCGCTGAGCTATAAGAAAAAGCAAGGCGCTGATTGGCTACGTTTTTACTTAGGGTAGTTTACGACAGGGTATTTCTAACTTAGCAGTTACGACGAACTTAGTAAGTAAAGGTGCCGGTTGCATGCAACTTAGCGCGCTAAGTGCTTTTTACGATAAAACTTACTAAGTCAATGTACAGTTGCATACGGACCCTGGCCTACCAGTTGTTTACAGTCATGCAGCTTGCATAGCTTCTGGTCGAAACACTGGTACAGTAGTAGTCTTGAGTTGGGTCATTATGACCCAGACGGAGGTGACCTAGATTTGCATTGATCTATATAAGATCCTGAGTTGGCCTGGTTGAATGTTGTTGCACCAGTGTCTATGCGTCAGTGCATTATGCCTACAAGTGGGTTTGACAGTATTGCTTTAAGTTTAATCTCACCCCCCAAGCTTTCTGTCTATGTTTTTCTGTCCCTATCTCTCTCTGTCCGTCTTTGTAGATCTCTGTGACTGTTTATTATAAATGCCTACAAGTGGGTTTGACAGTATTGCTTTAATCTCACCCCCAAGCTTTCTGTCTATGTTTTTCTCTCCCTATCTCTCTCTGTCCGTCTTTGTAGATCTCTGTGACTGTTTCTGTCTTTGCCTCGTCTATGTCGATCTCTCTCTCTCTCTCTCTCTCTCTCTCTCTCTCTCTCTCTCTATCTATCTATCTCTCTCACTCTACTTTTTCGAATTTGTTAAAAGTCTAAACATTGCAAGCCCTGAAATCAAATCTTCGAAAAGAAAATTGAAAAATGTTTAAAAAAAAAGGTGGTAGTTTGTGGAGGACAAGAAGTTTTAAAAAACAAAACAACACAAAAAACATGAAGAAAAACAGACTCTTTTTCGTCCCCAAATTGGTCAAAAACATTTTATATTTTGCATGGGCTTTAAAATAAAGTTGTAATGTTTTTTTTCTGTTGATTTTGTTTGCCTACTAGATCTATGATTAATTTGTTTTGAAAGCTACAAAAAAACAAAGAATTTAAGATTTTATCTTTTAGAAAATGTAGGGCTATAAATGTTACTAGTATGTTTAATGGTAATTAAGACTGTTAAAAATTACTTTCTGACCTAAAAAAATCTGTATGCAAGTTCTAAGAATTTGGCCCTCGAAAAAAAAATAAAAAAAAATAAAAAAAAGTCTTAGATCTACCGGTAAGAGTAACCTTATGGAGAAGAATCAACACACGACTAATATTGAAGGGAATGACAAAGCCGGGGTTGGTTTCCGCGACGATTATTTTCAACACAGAGTCAGTGAAGAACAGCTTGAAGACCCACTGTCGACTGATAAATCGTGAACGACACCAACGAATTCAGTGATTGAGTGAACGATTCTTATCATTCTAGCCTTATAAAAAACAAAACAACAGCACAAGACAACATGAAGAAGAAAAACCAAAGTCGTCAAAAACAATAATATATATATATAAATTGGCTTTAAAATAATTTAATTATCTTAACTCAATAACTGTGATGGTTTTTCTCTTGATTTTGTTTGTCTTCTATGATTAATTTGTTTTCAAACCTACAAAATAAGAAAGAAGAAGATTTTATCTTTCAGAAAATGTAGGGCTATAAATGGTCTCAAGAAAATGTATAGAAAAATGCAAGTTTTAGGAATTTGGCACAGGAAGAAAAGAAAAAAAAAACAAGAAAAGAGGTAGATCTAAGCTTAGATCTACTGGTAAGAGAATCTCATGGAGAAGAACTAACACACGACTAATATTAAAGGGAATGACGAAGCCGAGGTTGGTTTCCGCGACGATCATGTTCAACACAGAGTCAGTAAAGAACAACTTGAAGACCCACTGTCGACTGATAAATCGTGAAGGAATTCAGTGAACGATTCTAGCCTGTCCGCAAAATCCACATCTCTAGAATCTAGATCTAGACACGGCAATGGTGTCGCCGAATTCAGATGCGAATCTTTACCCCCTTCGCTCATTTCGCCAAGTTCTATGTCTAACTCGTCATTCTCATCAAGATTGTGCTCAATTGAGATTGAAGAAAATCAAAGGCAATTTTCTCCAGTTCAGAGCTAAATCTAACAGGAACAGTTCAAGATAAACCAACATGCTCGAATGAGTATGACTATGACTCGACCAAACGACGATAACAATTAAACAATATTATTGTGTTTCTTTTCCATTAAAGAGTTCACTTCAGCCTCGTTTTGAAATAGCAAACTATGTCGCATCGGGTCGTATTACTACGCTTGGGGGGGGGGAGACAGGGGCTGAGATTTAGAGACAAAGAGGGGCAGAGACATAAATCTTTCCAAAGAGATGCTTAAAACATTAAAAAGATGTAGATAATACAATGTTTTACTAAATGTTCTGAACCTAATAACACATTTTTTTTAAGAAAACAAACAATCTCTTAAGCTTAGGCCTTGTAACAGGAGATGGGAGGCGAGGATATATACATACATACATACATACATACATACATACATACATACATACATACATACATACATACATACATACATACATACATACATACATACATACATACATACATACATACATACATACATACATACATACATACATACATACATACATACATACATACATACATACATACATACATACATACATACATACATACATACATACATACACACACATATACATACATACATGCATACATACATACACACACATATACATACATACATACATACATACACACACATATACATACATACATACATACATACATACATACATACATACATACACACACATATACATACATACATACATACACACACACATATACATACATACATACATACATACATATACACACATATACATACATACATACATACATACATATACACACATATACATACATACATGCATACATACATACATACACACACATATACATACATACATACATACATACACACACATACATGTATACATACATACATACATACATACATACATACATACATACATACATACACATATACATACACACATACATACATACATACATACACAGACATACATACACACATACATAAATACACACACATGTACATACATACATACATGCACTTAAATTTCAGTTTCTCTAGGCCTATTAAAAATGGTTGGTTGAAAATGATACTCCATCTTCTTCAGGATATAAATAATTGAACATCGAGCAGTAATTTAACACAGAATGCACTAAAGAAACCGTCAAAAACTATTACCCGGTACGAAATACAGGTAGATCAAGTGCGAACTCTTATTTCTATGATGATGATTTCAATATGTATCAACATAAAAACTAAGGCACATTTAAATCTACTTACCTCGCAGCCATTGCAGCAATAGGTTGTTTAATGTTTCTATAGATTTAACAAGATCTAGACCTGGATCTACTTGCACTCTGAAATATTGACTAGATCTAATCTAGCTCAGTTTGATGGCACCTAATGAAAAGGCTTATCAATTCAAGGTCCTTGGTAAGCTCTTTTTTTCCTAGATCTGGATTTAGATCTAGATATCTCAGGTATAGATGATGATAATTTTTGCTGTGCCTTAAAATTATGTATATGTTGCTGAAATTGCTTAGTTCCACAAGTATTATACTATCTTTACAGAACTAGCCTGCACAAGAATTGTATTGCGGTTGTAGTGTGTGTCTCCAGAGTCCAGACGGAATGACTGTGCAGAACGTTCGAGATCGGGGTCTTTATAGCGGTTGCCTGCTCGACTTCCTGAATTTTTTGTTTTCCAAGAAACCACGACAAGGGAGCTAACGCCCGTTTCAAATCCTAGACAAGCTGGCCTAAGTGAAACTGAAAACTGTCTGCGTAAAAATTCTAAAATCGGCGAGGAAAAAAAGAAAGAGATGGGTAAAAAGGGGGTTGTATAAATACGGGATTTTGAAATATCGTTCTTTTTTGCTAAACAATCAATGTGCTTTTAAAATCGATGTTAGTAGCATTGCATTTTATTGACTGACACCTTAAACTCCTAGTTCTAGTTCTAGTTTCAGTTTCAAATTGAAAACACAGGGGCAGGGTCTGCACTTGCGGCTAGTCGTAGAACTTTCGTCTTAATTTGATTGGACAATATTTCCCGAAGGGACTGTCATGGCTGCCTCCGTTGTTCCTGTCATGGCTGCCTTCGTTGCGAATGTAAACATGAAGTTTTACAGCGTTCGCTTTTTGTTGTGTTTTTTTTTTTTTCAGAGCGTAAATTGTATAAATAAATAATTTTCAAACTAGACCCAATGTTACTTACATCCGTTAGTTTTTCTTACTAGAGCTGTATTATAACACAAGTTGAGCTTTTTAATTAATCATCACTTAAATTGAATTAGATCTAAATCATAAATGTGTTGTTTGTTGTTGTTTTTTTTTTTTTTTAAATAATTTTAGATAAAGACAATCGCCTTAGTTAAAATTTGCTAACAATTGACGTGCCAGTTATGTTTTGTTGTTGTTGTTTTTTTTTTGTTGTTTTTGTTTTTTTTTTTTGTTTAGCGTTGGTAGCGTTGGTGTGCGCGTTTTTTCTCTCTATACCAACAAATCTTAAAATGGTATTATTCATTAAGTTGAATTAGATCTAGATATCTAGGTATTTTAAGTAAAAAAACGGTTGATTGTTATTGGAAAAAAAGAAAGAAAGAGAAGAAAAATGTATATAAACAATAATAAAATATGTAAATTACAACAACAACAACAACAAAAACTTTAATCCGCATAATCAAACCTGTTAATGATATTCAACAATATTATGTTGAAACTGAGTAGTAATACTGAAGAATAAGAATAAGAATAAGAAGAAAAACAAGAAGAAGAACAAGAACAAGAGCAAGAAGAAAAAGAAGAAGTAGTAGTAGTAGTAGTAGTAGTAGTAGTAGTAGTAGTAGTAGTAGTAGTAGTAGTAGTAGTAGTAGTAGTAGTAGTAGTAGTAATAGCAGCAGCAGCAGCAGCAGCAGCAGTAGTAGTAGTAGTAGTAGTAGTAGTAGTAGTAGTAGTAGTAGTAGTTGGTAATCTAGATGATAGGTAGTTTTATAGGCTATGTTTTCTTTTTTAATTAGCTCTCTTTCCCTTTCCCTTTTTTAAAATAAATTTGTAGGTTTGGTCTCTGCATCACGATCTTGTGAACTTCATTAATTTGAAACAATAAAAAATTTTCGCTCAAACATTTATGACTTTCTTCGTTTCTTTTATGCTACTACTACTACTACTACTACTACTACTACTACTACTACTACTACTACTACTGCTACTACTACTACTAC
>RQTK01002152.1:0-11699 GCA_003991915.1 Elysia chlorotica | reverse complement strand
CTGCAGAGATTCCCTCATTAAGGTTGATTACTGTGAGATCGGAAAACTTCACTCAACTTGCATTCAAGGCATATCAGGGCTGAACGTATGTGTATTCCTTGTGATGGAGGCTATAGGAAAACCGATTATTTTATCCCACACTGATCAGTGACAAGCATTGGAATACGCAAATTAATGAGTTGTTTGGTCATATCTCACAGTCATATTTACGTGGCGTCCAGCCATCATTGGGAGAATTCCTCTCTATAGATTGTGAACCATACATCGACAAACTGACTGCATACAGTATGCACTAATGGCAATCGAGACCTGCACCCATCTGTAGTCGATGCAATCGAGGCTCTAGGACAACGGACCATTTTATCCACCACTGAGGTTTGAAAAAAAACTTTAAAGATGATATAATACAGTTAAAGCTTACGAGTATATGATAATATCTTGAGGCTGGGTAAAAGTTCTTTGTTTCATGTTCTTTTGTGAATCCATCAATATTGTTTGGTCCTAATAATTCAACAGTGTGCAGGATGTCATTCCAATCCAGTGTCAGTTTTCGCTAGTGCCGTCTTTATTAGCGGAAAAAGGTTCAAGCCCCTCATTCGTGTTTAAGATACAGTATTTAAAAACGTTGTATCAACGAGGAATAAGATATTTGATGTTTTCGGACATCCATTTACATATATATCTCACGACACCGTGATTTAGGCGTTGCGTTTTGAGGATAATTAACCATTTGCTTTTTTTAGTTTTAGTTTTTTCTCCAGTGGCGGTTTGTGTATATACTCCACTGTGCATTATACACTCCATGGATTTTAGGGTGAGGGAAGGTCCTGCTGTTTCACTTTGTTCTTCTTTACCGTTGGTACCACTTGAACAGAAGATCCAGTGGGGACTTCAGAATAACATATTCAAGGTATAATAAATTGATCAATCTAAGTTCCCCACATGGTGTCCAGCTATTCTGTGGATAAGTTAAGTTATTGTGAACCATATATGCAACCACCTCCACGATCATTGCATATTTGTAGTGTTCGACATACTAATTCTTTGATCACCATAAGAAACATAAGGAACACTAGGGTAACACAGTTCTATTTTAGTGCAGATTTTCTTTGTAACTCTGTTTTCTCTACATGTTCAAGAGAGATGCAGTAAATAGAAAAGTGGTACCATTGGTACCACGTGTACAGGGAGACCCGTAAGGCACCTCAGAGCAACACTGTTATATTTACCTTCATAATGGGTAAGTAGATTGGGTGTCTCTGAAGTTCCTACGTGGCGTCTATCTTTCCTGGGAAGAATTCCTCTCTATATTTATCAGTTGCACTGATCACCCTTTAGGGGCGCCAGAGTAACAACTCAAGATCTTATTATAATCCTTCACCTGCCCTTTAAAAACTTGAGGATATCATTGGGAGAATTCCTCTCTATAGATTGTGAACCATACATCGACAAACTGACTGCATACAGTATGCCTTAATGGCAATCGAGACCTGCACTCATCTGTAGTTGATGCAATCGAGGTTCTAGGACAACGGACCATTTTATCCACCACTGAACTTTAAGGTCTTGGATTGACATGTTTAAATGGCATATTGAGGTTACCGATCGTAGGATAGTCTTGGATTGACATGTTTAACGTGGAGGTAAAGCCATACAAATATTGGTGCATACTACACACAATGGATATCACAGAAAAGGGAAAGTCAAGATAAATCACTTTGTTCAAATTTACCATTGGTAGAACATGTACAAAAGATCCATTGAGGAGTCCAGAGAAACAAAGTAATTATTTACGTTAATAATCCAGTAAAAATTACTAGATTACTCTGAAATCAACAAATGGTGTCCAGCTATCCTGCAGAGAATCCCTCATTAAGATTGATTACTGTGAGATCGGAAAAATTCATCCAACGTACATTCAAGGCATTTCGAGTCTGAACTTATGTGTATTCTTTGTAATGGAGGCTCTAGGAAAACCGATTATTTTATCCCACACTGACCAATGACAAACATTGAAATACGCAAATTAATGAGTTGTTTGGTCATACCTCAGAGTCATATTTTGCTAATTTCGTTTGTGTTTAAAACAAAACTGTCCAGTCCCTTTTTTGTAGGATACTTTACAATAGACAGTTGAACCCACTTCATATCGCACAAAAGATCCATTGGGGAGTCCAGAGAAAGAAAGAAATTATTTACATTAATAATCCAGTAAATAAAACTAGTTAACTCTGAAATCACCAAATGGTGTCCAGCTATCCTGCAGAGAATCCCTCATTAAAATTGGTTACTGTGAGATCGGAAAAATTCATCCAACATACATTCAAGGCATTTCAGAGATGAACTTATGTGTATTCTTTGTAATGGAGGCTCTAGGAAAACCGACTATTTTATCCAACACTGACCAATTACAAACATTGGAAGAGGATAAACTACAAATAAGGATTACGAGGATAGGATAACATTTTGTTGTTGTTGGTAAGTTGACCTTTGTTAAATCTTATATAATAATTTATTAGTTGTTTGGTCATGGCTTAGTGTCAGATTTGGCTGGTGTCGTCTGTATTAAAGACTACCCCGTTCTGTTTTCGTGTACTTTGCAATTGACAGTTGAACCCACTTTGTATCACTGACGAGAACAATGTATTTGATGTATATATTGTCTTCTCTTTCTCCCTAAACGGGCACTATGCTTTCTGTGTTGTTGTTTGAGGAGAATCAACCATTTGCTATTGCTGGTAAGTTTTGCTTTCTCTGCACTGGCGGATTGTGTGTAAACTCCCAAGCCTCATCTTTGAGCACCTGTGCGGAAGATCCATTCGGGACTTCAGGGTAACAAATATGGTATGTCCTTAATCTAGACTAACATATTTGTTATCCTGATATCCCTACATGATGACCATTTCGCCCGAGTAATAAAGTTGTTACATCCTTTTTAATCTGGACTGAGCAGTTTTGTTGCCCTGATGTCTCTACATTGTGTCCAGCTGTCCTGCTGACAGTGCGGTCTATACGTTGACAGCCAGACATCGACGAAGCGCATGTGGAGTTGATGCCATAAATATTACTAGTGCATAATGTACTGCATGGATCTCGGTTAGGGCTGTTTCAAATTGTTTTTGTTTACCATAGGTACAACATGTACAAGGAGAAACGTAAGGCAAATCAGAGTAACAAGGTTACATTTACCTTCATAATTGGTAAGCACTTTTTGTTGCTCTGAAGTTCCTACGTGGCGTCCAGCTATCATGGGGAGAACTCCTCTCTATGGATTGTGAACCATACATGGACAAACTGACTGCATACAGTATGCACTAATGGCAATCGAGACCTGCACCCATCTGTAGTCGATGCAATCGAGGCTCTAGGACAACAAACCATTTTATCCACCACTGTGCCTTACGGTCTTGGATTGACATGTTTAACGTGGCGGTAAAGCCATACAATATTGGTGCACACTACACAGTATGGATCTCACAGACAGGGCCCGTCCTGTTGAGTCACTTTGTTCATCTTTACCATTGGTAGAACTCTAGGACAACGGACCATTTTATCAGCCACTGAGCTTTGAAAAAACTTGAAAGACGATATAATACAGTTAAAGATTACGAGGATATAATACCTTGGATTTGGTAATTGCTTTTGTGTTCTTTTGTAAATCCATCAGTTGTTTGGTCCTAATAATTCAACAGTGCGCAGGATGCCATTAAAGTCCAGTGTCAGTTTTTGCTAGTGCCGTCTTTTTAGAAGACGGTTCAATCCAAGTATTCCTGTTCGTTTCAATATCCAGTTGTTAAAAACGTATCACCGAGGAATAAGGTATTTGATGTTTTTGGACATCCATGTACATATATATCTCCCTACATGGTCACGTGATTTAGGCGTTGCATTTTGAGGATAATCAACCATTTGCTTTTTTAGGTTCAGTTTTCTCTCCACTGACGGTTTGTGTATATACTCCACTGTGCATAATACACTCCATGGATTCCAGGATGAGGGCAGGTCTAGCTACTTCACTTTGTTCTTCTTTACCGTTGATAGAACTTGTACAGAAGATTGAAAAACCGCATGTGAAGCTGAAGCCATACATATTACTAGTGCATAATGTACTGCAGGGATCTCGGTTACGACTGTTTCAAATTGTTATTGTTTACCATTGGTGCCACGTGTACAGGGAGATCCGTAAGGCACTTCAGAGTAACATGGTTACATTTACCTTCATAATTGGTAAAGGAATTTTGTTACTCTGAAGTTCCTACGTGGCGTCCAGCCATCATTGGGAGAATTCCTCTCTATAGATTGTGAACCATACATCGACAAACTGACTGCATACAGTATGCACTAATGGCTATCGAGTCCTGCACTCATCTGTAGTCGATGCAATCGAGGCTCTAGGACAACGGACCATTTTATCCACCACTGAGCTTTACGGTCTTGGATTGACATGTTTAACGTGAAGGTAAAGCCATACAATATTGGTGCATACTACACACTATGGATCTCACAGAGAGGGACCGTCCTGTTGAGTCACTTTGTTCATCTTTACCGTTGGTAGATCTTGTGCAAAAGATCCATTGGGGAGTCCAGAGTAACAAAGTCATTATTTACGTTACTATCCCGTCAATATTACTTGTTTACTCTGAAATCTCCACATGGTGTCCAGCTATCCTGCGGAGAATCCCTCATTAACATTGGTTACTGTGAGATCGGAAAAATTTATCCAACATACATTCAAGGCATTGCGAGGCTGTACTTATGTGTATTCCTTGTAATGGAGGCTCTAGGAAAACCGAATATTTTATCCGACATTGATCAATGACAAACATTGGAAGAGGATATGATACAGATTAGGGTTACGAGGATAGGATAGCATTTTCTTTGTTTCTGGTAAAGTTTTTTTCGCAGTTTAATTATTTACTTGTTCATATCTTAGTGCCAGATTTGACTAGTGTCGTCTTTATTAAAGACTGTCCTGTCCGTTTTTCGTGCACTTTGCAATGGTCAGTTGAACCCACTTCGTATTACTGACGAGAACAATGTATTTGATGTATATATTGTCTTCTCTTTCTCCCTAAACGGCACTATGCTTTCGGTGTTGTTGTTTGGGGATAGTCAACACTTGACTATTGCTGGTAAGTTTTGCTATCTCTGCAATGGCGGCGCGGTGGCCCAGGGGTAGAACATCGGCTTCCGACGCAAAACGTGCCAAGTTCGAATGCTGGCTGTTGCGTTCCCTACTGGTTGGGTCGGTGTCAGTATAATGTGACCGGCTGAGACAGGAGTCATGGTATCCCCGCCCTGTCTCGTGTGTGGCAGCACATAAAATTGTCAGACGTTCGTCTTGGGGCCCGTCCACAAAATAGCCTATATAGTGCTGCTGTTGGACGTTAAACCAACCAAACCCCCACCCCCGCACTGGCGAATTGTGTAAAACTCCCGCGCCTCTATCTTTGAGAACCTGTGTAGATCCATTCGGGACGCCAGAGTAACAAAGATGTTATGTCCTTAATCTAGACTAACATGTTTGTTACCTGATATCCCTACATGGTGTCCATTTATCCTGCGGAGCAGCGCGGTCTATACGTTGACAGCCAGACATTGACGACCCGTATATGGAGGTGATGCCATACATATTACTAGTGCATAATGTACTGCATGGATCTCGGTTAGGGCTGTTTCAAATTGTTCTTGTTTACCATTGGTACCACGTGTACAGGGAACTTTAGAGTAACATGTTTACATTTACCTTCATAATTGGTAAGTAGATTTTGTTACTCTGAAGTTCCTACGTGGCGTCCAGCTATCATGGGGAGAATTCCTCTCTATAGATTGTGAACCATACATGGACAAACTGACTGCATACAGTATGCACTAATGGCAATCGAGACCTGCACCCATCTGTAGTCGATGCAATCGAGGCTCTAGGACAACGGACCATTTTATCCACCACTGTGCTTTGAAAAAAAACCTGAAAGACGATATAATACAGTTAAAGATTACGAGGATATAATACCTTGGATTTGGTAATTGCTTTTGTTTCGTGTTCTTTTGTAAATCCATCAGTTGTTTGGCCCTAATAATTCAACAGTGCGCAGGATGTCATTAAAGTCCAGTGTCAGTTTTTGCTAGTGCCGTCTTTTTAGAAGGTTCAATCCAAGTATCCCTGTCCGTTTCAATATCCAGTTGTTAAAAACTTTGTATCACCGAGGAATAAGGTATTTTATGTTTTTGGACATGCATGTACATATATATCTCCTTGCATGACTGACGTGATTTCGCCTTTGCATTTTGAGGATAATCAAGCATTTGCTTTTTTAGGTTCAGTTTTCTCTCCAATGACGGTTTATGTATATACTCCACAGTGCACAATACACTCCATGGATTCCAGGATGAGGGCAGGTCTAGCTACTTCACTTTGTTCTTCTTTACCGTTGGTAGAACTTGTACAGAAGATAACATATTTGTTGTGACTTGCCTATTCCAGGAAAACCGGCTATTTTATCCATCACTGACCAATGACAAACATTGGAAGAGGATACTCTACAACTCAGGCTTACGAGGATAGGATAACATTTTGTTGTTTTTGGTAAGTTGACCTATGTTAAATCTATATTCACAATTTAATTAGTTGTTTGGTCATAACTTAGTGCCAGATTTGACTAGTGTCGTCTATATTAAAGACTAAACCAATCCGTTTTACGTGAACTTTGCAAAGGACAGTTAAACCCACTTAGTATAACTGAACGAGAACAATATATTTGATGTATATATTGTCTTCTCTTTCTCCGTAAACGGGCACTATGCTTTATGTGTTGTTGTTTGAGGAAAATCAACCATTTGCTATTGCTGGTAAGTTTTGCTTTCTCTGCACTGGCGGATTGTGTGTAAACTCCCAAGCCTCTATATCTGAGCACCTGTACAGAAGATCCATTCGGGACGCCAGGGTAACAAAGTTGTTATATCCTATTAAATCTGGACAAACACATTTGTTTCCTTGATATCCCTACATGGTGTCCATTTAACCTGCGGAACAGCGTGGTCTATACGTTGACAGCCAGACATCGATGAACCATCTGTAGTCGATGCAATCGAGGCTCTAGGACAACGGACCATTTTATCCACCACTGTGCTTTGAAAAAAAACTGAAAGACGATATAATACAGTGAAATAATAACTTGGATTTGGTAATTGCTTTTGTAAAGTATACTTTTGTAAATCCGTCAGTTGTTTGGCCCTAATAATTCAACAGTGCGCAGGATGCCATTAAAATCCAGTGTCAGTTTTTGCTAGTGACGTCTTTTTTAACAGAAGTTTCAATCCAAGTATTGTTTTAATATCCAAAAGTTAAAAACGTATCAACGAGGAATAAGGTAATTGATGTTTTTGGAGATCCATGTACATATATATCACCATACATAAATAAAAGTAATTTAAAAATTGCATTTTGAGGATAATAAAACATTTGCAAATAAAGGTTAAGTTTTCTCTCCAATGAAGGTTTATGAATATACTACACTGTGCATAATACACTCCATGGATTTCAAGATGAAGGCAGGTCTAGCTAATTCACTTTGTTCATCTTTACCATTGGTAGAACTTGTACAAAAGATCCATTGGAGAGTCCAGAGAAACAAAGTAATTATTTACGTTCTTCATCCGTAAACATTACTTGGTTACTCTGAAGTCCACAAATGGTGTCCAGCTATCCTGCAGAGAATCCCTCATTAAGGTTGATTACTGTGAGATCGGAAAAATTCATCCAACATGCTCTCAAGGCATTACGAGGCTGAACTTGTGTGTATTCCTCGTATTAGACGCTCTGGGAAAACCGACTATTTTATCGATCACTGACCAATGCCAAACCATGGAAGAGAATACTCTACAGCTCAGGCTTACGAGGATAGGGTAGCATTTTGTTATTGTTGGTAAGTTGACCTGTGTGAAATCTATATTCACAATTTAATTAGTCGTTTGGTCATAGCTTAGTGTCAGATTTGGCTAATGTCGTCTGTATTAAATACTACTCGGTTCCGTTTTCATGTACTTTGCAATAGACGGTTGAACCCACATTGTATCACTCACGAGAAAAATGTATTTAATGTATATATTGTCTTCTCTTTCTCCCTAAACGAGCACTATGCTTTCTGTGTTGTTTGAGGAGAATCAACCATTTGCTATTGCTGGTAAGTTTTGCTTTCTCTGCACTGGAAGAATGTGTGTAAACTCCCAAGCCTCTATATATGAGAACATGTACAGAAGATCCATTCGGGACAACAGAGTAACAAAGATGAAATATCCTATAAAATCTAAACAAACAAATATGTTAAACTGATATCAATACATGGTATACAAATATCATGCGAAACAGAAAGGTCTATACATTGACAGACAGACATAGAAGAACCGAATATGAAAGTGAAGCCATACATATTACTAGTGCATAATGTACTGCATGGATCTCGGTTAAGACAGTTTCAAATTGTTATTGTTTACCATTGGTACCACATTGGACAGTTAATCCCACTTCGTATCACTGGCGAGAACAATATATTTGCTGTATATATTGTCTTCTCTTTTTTCCTAAATGGGTACTATGCTTTCTGTGTTGTTGTTTGGGGATAATCGTCCATTTGCTATTGCTGGTCAGTTTTGCTATCTCTGCAATGGCGGACTGTGTGTAAACTCCCAAGCCTCTATATTTGAGCACATGTACAGAAAATCCATTCGGGAATTCCGGGTAACAAAGTTGTTATATCCTATTGGATCTGGACAAACACTTTTGTTTCCCTGATATCCCTACATGGTGTCCATTTATCCTGCGGAACAGCGTGGTCTATACGTTGACAGCCAGACATCGATGAACCGCCTGTGGCCGATGCAATTGAGGCTCTAGAACAACGGACCATTTTATCCACCACTGTGCTTTGAAAAAATATTGAAACACGATATAATACAGTGACAAATAGCTTGGATTTGGTAATTCCTTTTGTTTCATGGTCTTTTGTAAATCCATCGGTTGTTTGGCCCTAACAATTCAACAGTGTGCAGGATGTCATTAAATCCAGTGTCAGTTTTTGCTGGTGTCGTTTTTTATCAGAAGGTTCAATCCAAGTATTCGTGTTTGTTTCAATATCCAGTAGTTAAAACGTAACATCGAGGGAATAAGGTATTTGATGTTTTCGGAGATCCACTTACTTATTTATCTCTCTACATGGTCAACGTGATTTAGGCGTTGCATTTTGAGGATAATCAACCTTTTGCCTTTTCAGGTTCAATTTTCTCTCCACTGACGGTTTGTGTATATACTCCACAGTGCATAATACACTCCATGGATTCCAGGATTGGGGAAGGTCTAGCTAATTCACCTTGTTCATCTTTACCATTGGTAGAACTTGTGCAAAAGATCCATTGGGGAGTCCAGAGAAACAAAGTGATTATTTACTTTCTTCATCCGTAAACATTACTTGGTTGCTCTGAAGTCTACAAATGGTGTCCAGCTAGCCTGCAGAGAATCCCTCATTAAGAATGATCACTGTGAGATCTGAAAAATTAATCCAACATGCTCTCAAGGCATTACGAGGCTGAACTTGTGTGTATTCCTCGTATTAGACGCTCTGGGAAAACCGACTATTTTATCGATCACTGACCAATGCCAAACCATGGAAGAGAATATGCTACAGCTCAGGCTTACGAGGATAGGGTAGCATTTTGTTATTGTTGGTAAGTTGACCTGTGTGAAATCTATATTCACAATTTAATTAGTCGTTTGGTCATAGCTTAATGTCAGATTTGGCTAATGTCGTCTGTATTAAATACTACTCGGTTCCGTTTTCATGTACTTTGCAATAGACGGTTGAACCCACATTGTATCACTCACGAGAAAAATGTATTTAATGTATATATTGTCTTCTTTTTCTGCCTAAACGAGCAGTGTGCTTCCTGTGTTGTTGAGGAAAATCAACCAGTTGCTATTGCTGGTAAGTTTAACTTTTTTGCACTGGCTGATTGTGTGTAAACTCCCAAGCCTCTATCTCTCTGAGCACCTGTACAGAAGATCCATTCGGGACGCCAGAGTAACAAAGATGGTATGTCCTTAATCTAGACTAACATGTTTGTTTCTCTGATATCCCTACATGGTGTCCATTTATCCTGCGGAGCAGTGCGGTCTATACGTTGACAGCCGGACATCGAAGAACCGCATGTGGAAGTGAAGCCATACATATTACTACTGCATAATGTACTGCATGGATCTCGGTTACGGCTGTTTCAAATTGTTTTTGTTTACCATTGGTGCCACGTGTACAGGGAGATCCGTAAGGCACTTCAGAGTAACATGGTTACATTTACCTTCATAATTGGTACATCGATTTTGTTTCTCTGAAGTTCCTACGTGGCGTCCAGCTATCATGGGGAGAACTCCTCTCTATAGATTATGAACCATACATGGACAAACTTACTGCATACAGTATGTAATAATGGCTATCGAGACCTGCACTCATCTGTAATCGATGCAACCGAGGCTCTAGCAGAACGGACCATTTTACCCACCATTGAGCTTTATGGTCTTGGATTGACATGTTTAACGTGGAGGTAAAGCCATACAAATATTGGTGCATACTACACGCTATGGATCTCACAGACAGGGCCCGTCCTGTTGAGTCACTTTGTTCACCTTTACCATTGGTAGAACTTGTACAGAAGATCCATTGGGGAGTCCAGAGAAACAAAGTAATTATTTACGTTACTATCCCGTCAATATTACTTGTTTACTCTGAAATCTCCATATGGTGTCAAGCTATCTTGCGGAGAATTCCTCATTAAAATCGGTTACTGTGAGATCGAAAAAATTCATCCTACATACATTCAAGGCATTTCAGGGGTGAACTTATGTGTTTTCTTTGTAATGAAGGCTCTAGGAAAACTGACTATTTTTTCCCACACTGACCAATGACAAACCTTCAAATTCGCAAATTAATGAGTTGTTTGGTCATACCTCAGAGTCATATTTTGCTAATTTCGTTTGTGTTAAAACAAAACTGTCCAGCCCTTTTTTGTAGGATACTTTACAATAGACATTTGAACCCACTTCATATCGCACAAAAGATCCATTGGGGAGTCCAGAGTAACCGGTTATTTACCTTCTTGATCCGTAAATACAACTGGTTCACTCTGCTGTCCATATATAGTGTCCAGCTATCCTGAGAAGCCATTTCATCCAATAAACAACCAAGGCCTTTATGGCCTGCTCTTATACGAATTACTTTTAAAAGTTGCTAAAACAAACAACCCTTTGATTTGCAAATTAATGAGTTCTTTGGTCATATCTCAGTCAGATTTTGCTAGCGGCGTTTGTATGAAAACAAGTCCAGGAGAGACACAGTCAACAGAAAAGGGGCAAGTTTTGGACGACATTCAAGCAATAAGGATACATATCAACTTGAAGTTTTCAAAATATAGAATAACGTCTTTTATTGACTTCATCTTGTGGAGCTTCTTCTGCTGGGTACTCTTTATATATTGAGAATTATAAATCGACAAACTGCAATTAAAAGGTGGAGTAGTTTTTCACCTATATGCATTCTTTTATATTCTTGCCAATTCTTGTTTATCAGTTGCACTGATCACCCTTTAGGGGCGCCAGAGTAACAACTCAAGATCTTATTATAATCCTTCACTGCCCTTTAAAAACTTGAGGATAT
>RQTK01002148.1:0-14171 GCA_003991915.1 Elysia chlorotica | reverse complement strand
ATTCAAGTGGAATCAACAGTATATTATTATTTTTATCTGTTGGATTTCTGCAGAGATTGTTATGAACCATCAACAAATGTAATAGCTCAATAAGTATCATCCATAGAAATGAATAGAGAAATTTCATCAGCTCAGAAACTGGCTCATATTATCTTTTTGTGTGGTTAATGTTTCAGGACAAAATATGTGAAAGAGAAACCACCATAAAAGACTTGGAACAGAAGGTACTAGTAGTCTGTTGTATGGTGAATGTTTAATTAGCCATCATGAAAAGAAAATTATGATGATTAGCTCAATATAACATACATTTTGAAGTGCCGAGTGGATGGAGATGATATCAGATATTTAAAACAACAGTACAATGTTTCATTTAATGATTGCAACTATTTCTGTTTTTTTTTTTTAACTCTCTTTGTATAATGACATGACTGAAATATTTTTTATGTGAATTTTTTCATGAGTATTTTTTTTAAACTGGGAAAGGTGCATTGCTTGGTTTTTCATGTATTTCATCATCATCATTATGATGATGATGAGTATTTGAAGTAAAGTTTTTTTGTTTTTTTTTCCAAAATTTAAGAGCATCTCTCATATATAACAATTCTTTCTAAAGCATAGATTTGTTTGAAAATTTTAAAGAAACAGGCAGAAATAATTGAATGACAAACCTTTTGATGTTCCATCTATTGTTAATGTTATTCAACTCAATGATTTTTTATAGTTAAAAGACATATTTAAAAAAAATTATCAATCGACTTTTTATAATCCATATTCTGGTCTTCTCTTATGTATGCAATAATCATAGAGAGTGTTTTAGTTAATAATTTGTCGCATTTAGAAAAGAGTCACATACAAAAACATCTATATGTCATAACCTAATTTATTTTTTTTTAAATTTTGAATCAGATTTCAGATCTACAAAACAGCAAGTCTTCTCTTGATCAAAGTAAGAGCAGCCTTGAAACAAAAATCACAGAGCTTCAGGATCAAATAGAAACTATGGTGAGTTATACAGAGCAAGTGGTAGAAATAATCTGATTGAAATATATCAAAAGGCTAGATTGGTACTTACAATCATTTCCTGTCTTTCTCATGTGAACAACAAAATTGAGTCTCTAGTATTGCTTATTTTGACACCTCTCCAACGTGGGAGCTAAGAACTAAATATTATAATTTATTAAACAAAAGGGTGCAGAATGCAAGAATGGCACATAGCTTAGTAAATAATGCTCTGGACTAGTGAGAAAGAAATTTAAGGTTTGAATTTCATCTGCTTTGTCCTCATATTGTTCTCCAAGAAACCATGAGACTAAAAAATTTGTTTTGAGAACTGCAATAATATTGTGCTTAGCTGATTTCAAAGTTGGAAGATATTTAAAATTGAATTAATGGTAGATGTTAAAGAATTTTATATCAAATTACATTCAATTTAATTTCATTTTTTGTCCAGAGTAAAGAAAAAGATAGTGAGGGAAAACGCTTGACAGATTTAATCCAGACGACAGAATCCAAATTGGCAGATGTCAGTTCACGATTGAAAGTAAGTAAGCCCTACTGGACATTGGTTCTCTCTTTTCTTTTTTCTTCAAATTTTCAAGCTTGACACACAGCAAGATTGGAGTCACCTTGATGTTTCTAACCTCAAGTCTCAAATCGTTACTGTGTATAAAACTCAAGCTCCAACTTTTTTGTAGAGATTTGGGTGGACCTGTAAGTGATTGGGGAGTGACAGACTGGCGACTCCACTCTAAATAGCTCTACACATTTCCTTCTACACATATCTGTTGCTGCCCAAACTGCACCTGTCCACAATATAGCCTATATAAATCTGAAGTTGGAAGTTAGGCAACCAACTCAACTCAACCCCAAACTGCAGACAGACGGGGAAAAGGTGTGATCAAAGTGAGTATTTTTATCAGCCTGAGGTTTATGTTTCCTATGAACCTTAACACTAAACATGAACTCCTCAATGAAGTGTGTTAATCTTTCCATCACCTTGCTCCAGACGACTGAGGAGAAACTGCAGCAAGAGGAGAACAAGAATGAGGAGTTCAGTCTCAAGCTGGATCAGAAAAATGAAGAACTCAAGACGAGAGTGGCAGAGCTTGAGACTGCACGACAGCGGGAGACAGAGCTTAACAACTCCTTTGAAGAACTCAGCGAGGTCAGTTCATCAGCATTAAGAAACCTTCGGACCCAAGTTGAAAGTATTGTTGGCAGATCAATCTCTCTATATCTCTCTCTGTCTCTGTCTTTCTCTCTCTCTCTCGATCTCTGTCTTTCTTTCTCTCTCAATCTCTCTATCTCTTTCTCTTACTCTCTCTTCTCTCTTCTCTCTCTCTGTCTCTCTGAGAGAGAGAGAGAGAGAGAGAGTCTCTCTCTCTCTCTCTCTCTCTCTCTCTCTCTCTCTCTCTCTCTCTTCTCTCTTCTCTCTCTCTGTCTCTCTCTCTCTCTCTCTCTTTCTCTCTTTGAGTAAAGCTAACTTGTTTGTCAATCGATTCTCAGTTTTCTTTGTGTAATGTAGCAGATCATTGAAATTTGCTGTGACTGACTTAAGGTTAACTTATATTCAGCATAAATTTGATGAGCAAGCCTTCAATAAGTCTGCTTGGGTTTCTTCTACCATAGAAACATGACAGAGAGATAGAGAGGCTACAAGAAAATTAAAAGGCAATAGGCGTATTGGGAAGCTGCTTCTGGCAATAGTTTATGCACTTAGGAAGAAATTACAAGCTGTAATAGAAATGTAAAATATCAACTGTGCATATATTAACTCCAGTAAAACTTACATGAATTATTATTCTAGAAGAACATATTTCATTTTCTTATATGTTTTTTCTTTTTCTTCAGGTACGGAACGCTATGAATGCTCAAATGTTGGCTTTGGACAAAGATAAAACTGAGGCTGTAGAAGCAAAAACTGAGCTGTCTATACAAAAGGTGAATAGATTATTACCAACCAGTCCCGTAAAGGAAGTCCTCTTCTTTCTCTTTATCCATTTTGTATGTCATTTACATGCAATCTTTAATATTAATAACATTTGAAGTAAACAATTCATTTATTCCACATTGCACTTACCAGGAATAGCACTTTTTTTTCTGTTCCAGGATTTTCCATGATTCTCAGGCTTTGCAACCTGCAACTCTGACACTTAAGTCTAATTATTCATGTTTTCTTCTATCTTCTTACCACAACGATACCTGTCTTAGTGAGCTCTATGTAAAAATCTCATATAGACCTTGATTATACTTCTTTAGTATAATTTATAATGCTTAAAAATGATAAGTGCAGGAAGCGAAGCTTCTAACAAGTTTTGGGCCTTTTTGCATTTCCTTCAAGCATACAATTCAGTAGTAAAAGTCTACCCTTAAATCAACAGTTTTGTCATGTTTCAGGCCACATTGGAAGAGAAAGCTACAGCACTCAGCAAAAGTCTTTCAGAAATGACAGAAGATAGAGATGGACAAAAGAGGGAAGTGGAGAGATTGAGGAATGACTTGTTGACAGAGGTTGAAGAAAGAAAGAAGGTGAGTGACATTTCTGACTAGACCAAAAAGCTCTACATCTGCTTCCATGTGCTTCCTATTATGTTGAAACTATGCTGCACCTTTTTCTTCATTTTCCTTTTTTGTTCTTTTTTATATCACACTCTCTGTGGGCCATTAATTAAAGTAATCATCTGTAAGTGTTGTGTACTGCAGTTGAATTGGCTTCATATTAAGTTCTTGGGAACAACATAAAAGTTGTTTGTTTTTTTTATATCCCAAGTTGATATTGAACAGTAACTATAAAATAAGATAAATATTACCTAAAAAAAACTAATATAGAGCCATAGTTTATCTTCAAGTAAACTGGATTTATCTTATGTGTATTCCACTGTATTGCTGTCTCTTCAGTAACATTTCGTGGAAAAATTAAAGCCACCATAGAAAATTAAAGCTGAATGAATTTCTCGTTCAACAGGAAAGCACGTCTCTGACGGAGGCCAGGGACTTGCTGATTCAGCAGAAGATGGAGCTCCAGTCGGAGATGAGCCTGCAGCAGGGGGTGCTGAACCGTACCAAGGAGGAGCTTGAGGAGTCGAAGCTCGAGGCTCAGCAGGTTCAAGACTCGCTCAGACAGGATAACTCTGCACTTCAGGACCAGCTGGTCAGACCCACCTCTCATTTCAAATTCTACGATTCTGTCGTATTAGTTTAGAGATTGGATATCTACAAATCTGATGCCGTTAGTGTTATTATTGACAATGTTATTTGTATCTTTTGTGTCATGATCACTGTGGTCACAACTATTTTCCACACTGTATCATCATTGTGAACAACTTGCTTCAATAAACTGTTTTGATTTTAATTTTTTTTTCCATAGATTCAATACTTTATTCTTTTTTTATTTTTATTTTTTTTGTTCATCTTTACAATTCAAAAAAAAAATGTTTCTGTGTCATTTTTTAACCATGCAGACTTCGCTGAAAGCGTCACTTGACAGTGTACAGAGAGAGAAGGATGAAGCTGATACCAAGTTTGAAATGCAAACGTCCTTGCTAAGTGAAAACCTGACCACTGTTCGATCAGATCTGGCCTCCGCTGAGACAAAACTTGACGAGTTGACTAAAATGGCTGACCAGTTCAGAGGAGAAAAATTAGGTGCCTTTTCTTTTTACGTCAGATTTCAGGAGGTTTTTCTTTTAATTGTTTCCGACTTGCTTGTTATATGTTTTTGGATAGATTTATTATTCCTTGGTATTAACAGCTGATCATTATTCCTTGGTATTAACAGCTGATAGGGAAAAAGGTAAACAAAGCACAAACTAAATGTTTTAAGTTGGTCAGTAAACAAAAAGTAGGGGAAACTCATTCAAATGAAAATAAGAAGAAGATATTGTCAAGAAATAAATGTTGGAATTTTCAGTGTTTGTGATATATATATGTATAAAGAGAGAGAGAGAGAGAGAGAGAGAGAGAGAGAGAGAGAGAGAGAGAGAGAGAGAGAGAGAGAGAGAGAGAGAGAGAGAGACAGAGACAGACAGAGAGAGAGAGAGAGAAGAGAGACAGAGAGAGAAGAGAGAAAGAGGACAGACAGAGACATAAGAGAGAGAGAGAGACAGAGGAGACAGAGAAAGACAGACAGAAATAGATAGATAGGTAGATTTTTTTGTTTTGTTATCTTTTTTCCTTTCTTTTAGATATGATTGATATTCTCTATTCACATAAAACATTCAGGTTAAAATTTTTCTATCTATTACATATGATAGATTTTTCAATCTTAATTTTTCATTATCATTATGATATATATGTACTACTGACTTCCTGCTCCCATTAAAATTAGCTCTGATCATTATAAATTGATCACCTGATAAAAGTGCAATAGAGTAAAAGTGCTTGAATGAGGATGTATAATAACATTTTTAGGGTTTCTTACATTTTCTATGCTTTAATCACATGCATATATTTCAAGCACTCTCGCTCTGACACTGAATGACAATGTTGTACATTATCATCTGGTATCAGTTATGAATAGGTGGATGTGAAATAGCGGTGCCTATCCTTCCTGTTCTAGGTTTTGATTGTACATTATCAAAGCTTTCTGCCCAGCCACTCTTTTATGTCATGAATCAATGTGTATAAATTTCTTTGGTCCATGAGTAATTTAATAATTTCGATCCATTACATGCTTGATTCCAGAGCTGGAGGCAAAGCTGGAAAACAATAACGATGAGCGGAGGCTGCTGGTCGAGAGATGTGTGACCAGCGAGAAGGAAAATGAGGGTCTGAGGGAGAGAGTAGCGGAGCAGAGGCGGAAACTGGAGGACCTGCAAGCGGCGCTTCAGGAGATGGGTCGTGAGAACCAGACCCTGCAGGTGAGAGACCTCTCAGCATTAGAGACAGATGCGTAGAGTTTCTTACCGTCCAACGTCAACAACTAGGTTTAGTTTCTTAGTGTCCAAAGTCAACAACTAGGTTTAGTTTCTTAGTGTCCAAAGTCAACAACTAGATAATATGGTGGATATTAGGGGACGAAATTTGACTGATAAAGGTGCGTGGAGATAAGTTAGTTTCTTACTGTCCAAAGTCAACAACTAGATGATATGGTGGATTGTAGGGGACAAAATTCTACAAATAAAGATGGCTATAGATGAGTTAGTTTCTTAGCGTCCAATTTTGGCAACTAGAATATATGGTGGACTGGACCCAAGACTAATGTATGACAATTTTACATGACAAAGTCTGGATACCAGCACGTTTGTCTCATCTGATCACAGTATACTGACACTCACTCATCCAGTGGGGTTCAAAATCTGACAAATGAAAATGCTTAGACATTTGAGATATTTTGTAGCTTGGAGGGATTGAAGAGGAAAGGATTTGAAAGAACAAGAGAAAGATCAGTTTGCAAATTCATTGCATCAAAATATTGAAGAGCTGGCTTCCTTTTTGGTGTTTTCTTTTTTTTAACAAGTTAGAAGTATATCTCAGAGAGAAGTAATAATGACATGTTTTATATTTCTTCTTTCAGCATAGTTTAAACTTTAGAAATATCCATTTGCCACTCGCTACAGTTTGCTACCAGTTTAGACAGATGATTATCAAGTTTCTGAATCATTTTAAAACTTCTTTGTATCTTTTCTTGGAAGATCTCATGTGAAGATTAGGACACAAACTGTCTTTGAATGTTGAAGCTTAGCTTAGAAGTTCAAGACTTTGAAAAAAAACACTAAGGCAGTATGCAAAATTAACGTCAACAACTAGGTTTAGTTTCTTAGTGTCCAAAGTCAACAACTAGGTTTAGTTTCTTAACATTCAAAGTCAACAACTAGGTTTAGTTTGTTACTGTCCATTGTCAACAACTAGGTTTAGTTTCTTAACATCCAAAGTCAACAACTAGGTTTAGTTTCTTAACATCCAAAGTCAACAACTAGGTTTTGTTTCTTAACATCCAAAGTCAACAACTAGATAATATGGTGGATATTAGCGGACAAAATATGTCTAATAAAGATGGCTGGAGATGGGTTAGTTTCTTAGCAACCAGAGTCAACGACTAGATAATAAGGTGGATTGTAGGGGACGGAATTTGATTAATTAAGGTGCGTAGAGATTAGTTGGTTTCTTAGTGTCCAAACTCAACAACTAGATGATATGGTGGGTATTAGCGGACAAAATTCGACTAATAAAGATGGCTAGAGATGAGTTATTTTCCTAGCAGCCAAAGTCAACAACTAGATAATATGGTGGATATAAGGGTACAAAATTCGACTAATAAAGATGGCTAGAGATGAGTTTTTTTCTTAGCAACCAAACTCAACAACTAGATAATACAGTGGATTGTAGGGGACAAAATTCGACAAAATTCTACTGATGAGTTAGTTTCTTAGCGTCCGATTTAGAAACAAAATATGTGGTGGACTGCACACAAGACTAATGTCTAACAATTTTAAATGACGAAGTCTGGATACCAGCACTTTTCTCTCATCTGGTCATATTATACTGACACCCGCTCACCCAGTGGGGTTCAATATCTGACAAATTACTTAGAGATTTGAAATATTTTGTAGTTTGGAGAGATCGAAGAGAAAAGGATATGAAAGAACAAAAGAAAGATCAGTTTGCAAATTCATTGCATCAAAATATTGAAGAGCTGGCCTCCTTTTTGGTGTGTAGTTTTTTTAAACAAGTGGTTCATTGTATATCTCAGAGAAAAGTAATAATTCGATGTTTTCTTCTTTCAGCATAGTTTAAACTTTAAAAAGATCCATTTGCCACTCGCTACAGGTTGCTACCAGTTTAGACAGAATGATAAACTGTCTTTTACTGTTCAAGCTTAGTTTCTTTTTTACTGTGCAAGACTTTAAAAAAACCCACTAAGGCAGTATGCAAAATATATGAGAAGAAATGAGCAGTAGGTGAGATAGGTTAACAGTTAAGCATTATTAGAGTTACATGTACATGGCACATATTTTTTTTTACAAAAACTAAGAAAAGAATGTGACATCAGGTTGTCATAAAATTTTTGCTTATTACTATTTTTTTTTCTTCTAAATCTTCTACAGATTACAAACACTAAGGTTCAAACCAGAAAATGGGCAGATGATAATGAAATCACAGACTGCACTTCTTGTGGAAAGAACTTTTCAGTCACTGTTAGGAAGGTAGGTGGTGAAAGATGAGAGTTACAGAGACAGTGGTCTCGATCATCAAGCTTGATACACTTTGCCCTGAGAATCTGGGCATGGCAAAGGGTAAAGAGTGATGCTAATGTCCTTAAATTTACAGACTTTCAGTTGTTTTTTTTAATTGGCCGATCATATTTCAGTAAAGATTTATGATTTTATGTTTATGATCTAGTACACCATACTCTTTTATACAAAAAAGTTCAGTTAAAAGAGAATTACCCAGTTGGCATCACTGGGGCAAAGCCAAAATTTGTTCCTTTTCTTTGGGCCACGTACTTTATACTTATTGGCTTTAATACTCTGGATCAGCCAATTTATGTGCGGTTTTAATAGGCTTTCAACATATGTGATTATTTTGTGTAACGTTTAGTTTTAAAAATGCATATTATTCAGCTTTAGCTGATTATCCAATAACAATGTGTAGCTAAAAAGCGATTCGCAGTAAAATTCTTCAAGATATAAAAATTGCTCTCTAAAAATCATATTTAGCATTGTCTAAGCATTTTTTACCTTACGTATATTTTTTGTGTGCTTTTTTTACAACCATGGTAACTTGAATTTAAAATGCAATGGCAAAATAGACTATCTATGAAGTAAGCCCCATCTAGTAAAACATTCCTCCTTCCATAAATGCTTTGCAATAAAAGTTAGATGGAATCATTATATTTTAATCTATTTTCTCTTTTCACTTAAAGCATCACTGTCGAAACTGCGGCCAGATATTCTGCAACGAGTGTTCCAGCAAGACAGCTCAGGTTCCTACAGTGAAGAAGCCTGCCAGGGTGTGTGACACATGCTACCAGGAACTGGGGCGCAGACTCTGAGACAAGAAGCAGTGTAGTGAAGAAGATGGATGTAACAGCCCTGTGTGTATATAATAACTTAGATCTAGGTGCAGATGTGTTTTGTGAGTGTTAAAATGAATGTTTGCGAAGAGCTTCAATCTTTGCCAAGCAAGCTATCTATCCCTGACACAGTTCAGGCTGCCAATGATAGGCTAACATCTTGGAATGACAAGCTAAATGTGGAGGTGTAGCCGTAAGATACTACTATCTGCTTGCATTGCAAACATTTCTTTATCTATTCCATATCCTTCTCTAAAAATGGTTTTGATCTTCAAACTTTGTGCTTTGTAAAATATGAACCACTGGAAAGAAATGTCATTAATATTTAGATTATCTAAATTAGATTTTTAATATATGCCCTTTATCAAAAAATGAATGTTTAATATATGGATTAAACTAATAAAGGTTGGTGATGTTACTTGTGCAGATTTTAATTTCTATCAGTAAACATTGAATTAGAAAATGATATATCATATACATTTGCAAATTTTGAAGTACACTTATCAGGTTCTTCCTATCCTCAATAATGTTTCTCTGCAATGTCAACTGGTGCTTTCCATAATGTGTGTTACCTTTATGTTTGAGTTTTATCTTTAAGCTTGTTCGACATTTGGGGCTTTGGGGAAGACTTAGACAAGAGAGTCTTATGTTTAAATATATAAATCTTGCAAACACACAATTTGCAGTTTTATAAAGGATCATCAGAAACCAATGTAAGTAATTTGTTAGCTTTTGGTGATTTGATAACTGTTTTCTTTCTGTAGTTGAACAAATTGTTTTTTATTTCTTTTAAATTCTGGGACTGCTGTTGTAACTGAAAAAGAAAGGATCAATGGTGAAATTACTATTAACCATACATGGCAATTGAAAAACATACTTTTTAAGTCCCAAGGCACAAGTCAAAAGAAACATCAAACACTAGGCATATTGCAGCTCTTAGAGTTACAAAACATTTACTGCATGCAGTAAATGTTTAAGCCTTTTTACCAGATTATCAAATGCAAGATCAGAGAACAGCCTATAAAAAGTTGTGTACAGATTTAAAAAAAAAAAAGAAAAGAACAAAAAATATATGGTTAAATTAGAGCATATACAGAATGAGCAAATGTATGTTAGCTCAGAACTGTTTTTTGTATTTCCTAACACAGGGTGCGGTAAGAGTGGAATTTCCTATTACATTAAGTTATTTTGGGTTTGAGGACCAATGTGAGGGCTAGCATTGTTACACTGCAGGATTGAGTCTCTATGGAAACTACCTGCAGTCTAGATCATGCTCCATCTGGTCTACTTATCTGTTCCTTAGCTCGAGAAGTGAATGAAAGTGAATCATTACAAAGTGTCAGAGAAGTGATTGCATCTGTTCGCCATTTGTGTCAGAATTAGTCTTTGTAATTCTTCATTTAAAAATGTAAAATTTGAATAAAAAACTTCATGCTTTAAAAAAAAAAAAAGAATTCAGACCTATATGAAACTTTATTTCTCTTCCTTTCCTCAAATTCAAATGCACAAAATACATTGAGACAGAAATGAATTTAACCAATGATGAACCCAGTAAAATATAAAGACAGAGGCACTATAAATCTCTACCAGTAGTATTAATTTGAAAAACTTTTGTTGGTTGATTGAGAGTCGTCGCTTGAATAGTTCTATATACTCTGTTTATAAGTTATGTTGTTGCTGTTTTTCCTAAACCAAGCAATAAATGTGATGAAATGAATTTTACTTGCTTGGATACAATTGTCATGAATTCTTAAACAAATTTATTGCTCTGTCCGGCTATGTGATTCCATGAACTAGAGCGATTTTATATTTATAAATGTTACTGTAAGGATGCAACTGTATGAATGTTTCAATTGAAAGTGAGAGCTGCTGAACATTCATTATCACCTAAATGCTGTTACAGAAGTAAAGCTGAATGAACATTTTTTGCTAAATCATTAAATCAATCTTTTATGTCATACAGAAAATTGGGTGCAGAGTTTAATCTTGAAATAGTTTTTTTCTATTTAATAATAATAATAATGATAATAAAATATTGCATTTATATAGCGTACTTACATGAACAATCATGCTCAGTGCGCTTAACAATTTCCATTATCACATCTACAAAAGAAGAATAATCATATAATGTTGAACAATATGTTGAAGGTTTGGTCACCTTACTTCATGTTATTTTCAATTGAGATCACCAGCTGTGGTGAACTGGGTCTATTTGTGCGTATATCAACTAACTTACCAACAAGCTTCTGTTTCACTTTTTATTTGTGAAAAAATATTCATTTTATCAGTTTGTGACGATTCTTTGCTTTAAAGCAATTTGTTTTGATGTTTTTTCAAAAAGGTATAGGTGATATCTACTCCCTTTTGATGTGTCCCAAATAGTCAAGTTTTGTCAAGTATGATGAAATATGTTAAATATTCATCACTCTACATTCTATTATGCACTAAAGTATGTGATAATTGTAAAAAAAAATATTTGTGGAGTAGGGGACCATATTTTAAACATTTCACTGGAATGTTGAGTAATGGAGTGTTCCCTCTAGCTGTTGTTTATCAAACATTGTATAGCAATCGCATGTTTAATATTTTTATTTTAGTGCATTTGCTTCACAAGTATCACATGAGTTTTTATATGTCAGTGTCAAACTATATGCTTATGCAGAAATAGGCATTAATTCTTCCACCTTACATCTGTGAAATTTACAGATTCTATGGACATTATATTCACATCACAAAGTTTAAACAACAGATTCCATGGAAATTATATTCACATCACAATTATTAAACACCAAAATCCAATTTACAGAATATCAAAGTAGCTGTATGAATCAATTTTTCCATACAAAATAAACCAACTGTAATGAAAGATAATAATGATGCATTGCTATTTACTGCACACACAAAAATAGACATAACAAGTGTTCAAAATTTTACTATTATTTTTCTAAAATCTTAGAAATCAATAATTGGTTTAACAAAAGTTGTTACAATTTTTGGTTTCATTGGGTAACTTTCTGTAGATTTGAATCTGAAGCGAGTCTGGTCAGGGTTGTTCTGAGGAATCTCATAAATTTATTGAAGTGCATGTGATAGCATGATACAGTTGTAAGTTTTTAGTATGGAATTGGCGGCTTAAATTGATAAATTTACCCATAACTTTTTTAACTTTTAAATTTAATGAGAAAGGAAAACGTGTAGAAGCAAGGTGGCAAAAGATTGCAGCATTGAGTGTGATCTTTAATTTTTACATATTGCCTGAGTGGAATGTTGCCATGCTTCTTAATGTCAGCATTTTGTGGGACTCGAAAATGATGGCTAGAGGGGATGTGCACAAATAGAACATTCCTCAGCACACCAAATATGAATTCTGTATTGTCAAAATGACATGGTGCTGGTCCTGTTACTATGTATGCATGCAATATACATGTACATTCATATTTCCTTGGCCCAGTCCTCATGTATCCATAATGCCACCTTGTTTTTGAAAATGTTATCTAGTGGAGGAATTATTGGATAATAATTGTTATATAATGTTAGTGAATTTGTTGAACCCAAGCAACCACTTTTGGCAGCAAATTATCTTGACCCATGTAATTTTTCACACTGCAAATCATTTTGAAATGTGGGGACCAAATTTCATTTGCTATGGGTGGTTGTATTTAGTGTGTGTGTGGATATAACTTTTTTATATCATCAGGAGGTTGACATGAGATTTTAAAAGATTTTTTATGTTTTTAAAGGTAGAAAGAGAGTTTAGCTGACTATACATTAAGATATGGAGCAGGTTGAATTTACTCATACTTTGACTAGAGTTTTGCGACAAAGTTGATACTAAACCTAGTGGTTGGTAGTGAATATGAGGCACTATGATTTCCTTACTCCACAGTGTGTACATTTCTACTAGACTGAAAAGATAATGACTGTAACATAGAGACAGCAATTTAAAGGCATTAAGGGTGTATTTTCTTTAGAAAAAAAAGATCAAATTTAAAAGTCATCTTTTTACCGCACTGTTAGACAATAAAATGAAAAGTGTAAACAGAGTATTGTTTTAGGTTTTTTTTTTAACTTGTTACTGCATCAGCTACATTATGTAAAGCTTCACCCTTTTTCCCCAAATACTAAATATGACTCTAAATACCCTCTTGATAGCACAAGAAACTCATTAAATGAAAATACTCAGCTATAAAAATGTTAAGTTCTATAGAAAATGTCTTTGTTTATGTCCTCTATGTCGCACTTTTAGAGAGTCTTATGTAAAGTCTAATTGTTTATCTTACCTAAAGACAGCTTTATATTGCTCATCACAATATAAAACTTTTCTCTATCACAGCTGAAACTAATTCAAAATAAAGTACTATATAAAGGAATATCAAAACCCCATCCTCTTCACGGTGGTTGTGCACAACTTATATAAAGGACCATGTACAATGTATGATTATATAAAGTAGCTAAAACTTTAGCCAAATGATTCTGATTTACTAAGTACATAAAATGAAGGGATTTTCTTAATCTGTTGCACAAACTTTGAATTTTTTCTATAAACTCCATTTTCCGTTTAGCATCCTTGTAATAGCTATTAATGTCATGATTTTCAAAGATTTTTAGCTGTTACTTTTTTGTTAGATATACATGTATTTTGTTCTGAAAAGAAGTTCTACATTGTTTTTTACATTCCAGCGTAAGTCCTACTTTGTGTATACATGTGCACTGCATGTACCGGTACTGTTTTTCTATCTATACTATTGTAACTTCTGTATTTGAGACAGTAGAGACACCAGGGTGAAAATAAATGTTACACATAAAAGTCATAATAGAGACTGCAGGAGCTTGCTAGCCCTCTATTTATCAGCGTGAGAGCAGATTGAATGTAAATCAATGGAGTCATTGTATGCCATGATAATATGTGACATTTTACCGAAATAGTCATGCGATTTTCTAATGCATTGTATTCTATTTTCACCATAATAACCTATAGAAAAATGTGTTCTTTTTTCTATTGAAAAATATGCATCTCCAGATGCCTTTTGTTTAATAACTAATGTTATAAAAAAAACAGACTTACAATAAATAAACATATTTAATGGAAATAAGCAATTATTTGTTCCTTTTTGAGTAAACTCGATGTTTGTTGTGATGTTTTAGAGTAGTGTGTGAG
>RQTK01002146.1:0-12487 GCA_003991915.1 Elysia chlorotica | reverse complement strand
TCCCCCTCTCTCTCTCTCTGTCTGTCTGTCTCTCTCTCTCCCTCTCTCTCTCTCTCTCTCTCTCTCTCTCTCTCTCTCTTTCTCTCCCTCTTCAACAGATATAAATTCAAAGTATTCTCCTTCACTCCCTCAGTGCTAGGCTTGAATCGTTTGTGTGTGTATGTGTTTTGTTTTTGTTTTTGATTTTTGTTGTGTTTTGTTTTTAATACAGTCATACAACTTATTCAATGTAGTATATATTCATCGCCATTTTTGTTTAACTGAATATCAATGTCAACGATTTACTAAGTTTACTCCAAACTAACGTCAAATTATCTTTTGCAACACTTATGTAATTTATTAAAAAAATATTTTTGGTCTTATTCTATTGACATCGACCTAAGCAGAAAGGAAAGCAACAAAATTACGCAGCGACCTTTGAAGGGGTCAAATCGCGGACCTTCGACATTAAAGAGTAACAACTAATATCCCCCATCTCCAACCATTACAAAAAAACAACAACAAAAAAACAACAACAGGTTAAAACTAAATAAGATGTCACTCAGGGTGCCCTCACTAAATCCGCTTTCGTGAAGCTTATACCAAAAAAAAAAGTGCAAAACAAAAGAGAGGCAAAACGTACCGCAATCTAAGAGATTGTCACGCCAGTTGTAAAATGCCCTATCTCCTGAAGATCTATAGCGTTTTTGAGATGAGATAGAACACTATACATCTGAGGAGACAAAGAGCTTGAACTCTTGTAGCAGTAGAGTTTGATAGGACAACAACAGTTGATTCAAGATTCTTGATTCCTTAACTGTCCTAGAACGGGCATTGCTTTTTGGTGTATACACTATACAGTACAATCTAAAAACGATAAGAACACGAAACTCGTACAGCCTAATAATGATAAACACTGACTATGATTTGATTTACTTACAAGCTTAGACTCTAGTCTAATATTACATAGTTGTACTTACAACCCACGGTGACTAGATCCTCCGTTAAGCTTAGAGATTAAGAGAGATAGAGAGAGACGGTGAGAGACAGAGAGAGCGAAAGAGAAACAGAGAGAGAGAGATAGCGAAAAATAAACAGAGAGAGCGAAAGATAAAGAGGGACATAGAGAGAGAGAGAGAGAGAGAGAGAGAGAGAGAATGTGAGAATAAGATAGCGAGAGAGACAGAGAAAGAGAGAAAGTCGATTTTGTCGTAAACACACTCAACACGACTTCTTCTTTTTTTGAAGTTTCTTTGTGATTGCACGTGATGTTACAATTTGATCTAGTCTCAATATTGTTGCTTTTTTAATCTTTTTTGTTCGTATATTGACTAAATAAAGCTTATATAGAAAGATGGAGGTTGATGACACAAAGATGAATAACTGAGTGCACTTGCGTGGTTAAACCCTTATTCCATCAAGGATTAAATCTGATAGAGTGATGCACTTAAAAAGAGGATTTATCTGTAATTTTTCCGTCTTTCTGTCTTGTTCCCCTCTCTCTCTCTCCCTCTCTCTCTCTATCTCTCTCTCTCTCTCTTCAAATATTGCTGAGACATTAAACTTGTTTCCCTTAAAAATAAAACAGAAATCGAGGAAAATCTTAAAGCATGTAAACCCATTTAAGACCTTAACAACCTAGGTGATTCGTTCATTCAAACGTATATTCAATTAAAGTTGTTGTTGTTGTTGTTGGTGGTGGTGGTGGTAGTGGTGGTGGTGTTCTTGTTTTTTGTTCTTGCTGTCATTTTAAGTACTCCCGTAAGCAAGCCATTAAAATTGCCAATTCACCGAGAGTAATGGAACTTAGTTAGCAGTCATGTGGCCGTAAGTATAACTTTTCGGCATCGTATTACTCTTTGCACTACAATGCGATAAAGAAGGTTTACGACGAGTCGTAAGCTACCGCGACGTTTATCTTGCGGCTAATAAACTCTAATTTAAGGCCATTTTAGCTCCCAAGCGAGAGGGGCTATTAATGCTAATCGGTATGCTTAGTTCTTGTCGCCCCGAATATTTGTTGCGTGAGTACGTTAAATCAAAGAAAACTATACTTTTTATCACTGGTAGCGACTGTTTATCGAGGAATTTTGAGTAATAGATACAACTTTTACTATATTTGACTCATTTTTTTTGGCTTGGTTTGGTTCCGCAGATCTAGATACAACTATTGCTATGTTTGACCCATTATTTGTTTTCTTTTGGTTTGGTTCCACAGATATAGATACAACTATTGCTATGTTTGACACATTTTTTGTTTTGGTTTGGTTTGGTTCCACATATCTAAATACAGCTATTGCTATGTTTGACTCATTTGTTTTGGCTTGGTTTGGTTCCACAGATTTCGATACAACTATTGCTATGTTTGACCCATTTGTTTTGTTTTGGTTTGGTTTGGTTCAGCAGATCTAGATACAACTATTGCTATGTTTGACCCATTATTTTTTTGTTTTGTTTTGGTTTGGTTCCACAGATATAGATACAACTATTGCTATGTTTGACCCATTTTTTGTTTTGGTTTGGTTCCACAGGTCTCAGCAGTGAGTGGCCATAGTCCGTCCACACAGCAAGCTCTTCCTGGATGGTTACACTTCAACACGTCGAGTCGCGTGCTGGTTGGTCTGCCAATAGCACCAGGAGACTTGGGTTCCATTCTTCTGACCATCTCAAGTCGGACGATAAGCAGGGAAGGGTCAGATCTTCACAATCGGGATCAGGATATTTTGGAGGATGTGTTCCAACTCACGGTGACGAAGACCTCCTGGAACGAGCGGGTAGTAGATCTACAGGATTCGAACCGCCATGCTTCAACGGCCGAAGCTACGCGCTATCCTGACACCGACGCTGGTGTGGAATTCTCGCCGTCATATCCAGCTCCTAGCGAGGATGGGAGGGTTGTCAATCAAGGGTTGGGCGGTGGCAAGCGTGTGACAGACTCCGCCCACTACAGACACGCAGATGAGGGGCACGATACGCGTCTAGTCAAGCAGGAACACCCCAATCAGCTCAACCCCACGAAGAAGCACACCAGGAAGGAGCACTTCAAAGAGGAGCACCCCAAACAGGAACACCCCAAACAGGAACACCCCAAACAGAGGCACTCTAAACAGGACCACCCTATGGGGCATCCCAATCATGAACACCCCAAACAGGAGCACCCCAAACAGCAACACCCCAAACAACAACATCTCAAACAGGGGCACCCGATGATAAAACACCCCAACTTGGAAGGTCCCAAACAGAAACACCATAATCATGAACACCCAAAACAGGAGCATCCCAAACAGGAGCACCCCAAACAGGAGCACCCCAAACAGGAGCACCCTAAACAGAAACACCCTAATCATGAATACCCAAAACAGGGGCACCCGATGAAAAAACACCCCAACCAGGAGCACCCCAAACAGGAGCACCCTAAACAGGAGCACCCCAAACAGGAGCACCCCAAACAGGAGCACCCCAACCAGGAGCACCCCAATCAGGAACACCCTAATCAAGAGCATCATATGAAGGACCACTCCAAACAGGAACACCCCATGAAAAAGAACCTCCAACAAGAACACCCCATGCTAGAACACCGCAAACAGGAGCACCCCAAACAGGAGCACCCCAAACAGGAGCACCCCAAACAGGAGCACCCCAAACAGGAGCACCCCAATCAGGAGCACCCTAAACAGGGCGGCGGGTGCGAGGAGCAGGTGCTGGCCAGCCTCGTTGTCTGCACGTCACTGTCCGCCCTGACGGTCACCGAGCGGGTTGACATGGTGTCCAGGTTGGCCCAGTTTCTGGGCATTCCCTTCACCTCCGTGACCTTGGCGTCTAGCGATACCCGGGGCCTCGTCGCCGTATCTGACGGTGGCTTTCAGCTAGTGTCCGCGGGTCCCGGCTCCGAATCCGACTCGGGATGCGCCCTGGCTGAGACTGCGGAACTTCTGTGGCCGCTAGAGTGCGTTACCGTGCGTCATCTTGCCGACTTGTCGCGCGTCATCCAGCACAACGTTGACGGCGGGAGGTTCCGGGAAGAGCTGGGTGGGCGGGGCTTAATCGGCTGGTACGTCGCGTCGTCTGACTCGCTGGCCACGCGGAGACATCGCAGGAGGTACCGGCGGGGGGCGGGGCAGGGGGCGGGGTCAGGCTACAGGACTGCGACGCCAACTCCCGCCGTGCCTGCAGTCAAACCCACGCGGATTGTGCATGTCTCAACACCTCAAGTGACACCGGCGCTAACACATGTAACGTTCATCGCGTCTACCGTAGAAAGCATCCAACCAACAGCAGTATTCACCCCCGTTACAGCTCAAACAACCAGACAAGTCTCCATAGACCGAGTTTCTAAGGTTTGGTCTTCACCTATTGCACCAACGACTACCCTAGACAGCATCAGACCAACTGAGGTATTTACACCAGCAACATCTTCAACAATGAAAAAATTCACGGAATTTACGGCCCCTGCGTTGTCACTAACACCCTCACACGCTGCCTCTGTCGATTCACCTTTAATAATATCCTCAACACTTAGAGTTTCTACAGTAGAAACATCTGCTCACCCTGTTGCATCATTGTCAGCTACCCCTCCTTTGCGCTTATCCTCAACAATTCTAGAATCTTCCACACGACACGGGACTACTACCCACGGGGACCAAGTCTCTAGGATGAGCTCAAAAGACATTCTGCTCCAATCATCCTTACAAGAGTCGGCGTACCCTGCAATACCGTTATCAATACCATCACCATCGTCAGCTCTCGGAGTCATTTCTGAAGACTTGAGTGGATCTATCGTGGCGCAGTTCTCTGAAGACATGAGTAGATCCATTGAGACCAGGTTCGAACCCAGCCCTCTGTCATCGCTAGACTTGACAATGTCACGCCCCACTGTGCTGGTAACCGATCTAGAACGATCAACTGTGTATGAGACCACGCCTTTCGCTGAAACCTCTATGGCAAGATCCTCTGTCACAGAACCCACGGTTTTGCCTTCAGAAACTGATTTGGCTGTATCTAGCTTTTCTCATGTTTCACAAGTAAGAGGGACTCTGAAGTCCTCAATTGTTTACTCATCGACATCAGATTATTGGACTGCGGGCCTTGTGAGTTCACGGGTCGTACTGATAGAGCTCCCGAGTCAGAGCGTCAGGGCTGAGATTCCAGACACTAAACTTACAAGTCGGTTCTCCTCAATAGGATTAGACAGTCAGAATGTTAGCACGAGCATTTATCCCAGTGTAACTTCATTAGGTAGCCTTACAAGTACACTCATCGCTGCGCCATTCCACGACTCATCAGTACCAAGATCACCACTATTGTCATCATCATCAGCATCTACACCAAAATCTTCCCTATCGTTTTTATTGTCATCACCATTATCATCATCATCTCATTTACCATTATCATCATCAAAAGCGCATTCCCAACTATCAGTGTTAGAATCATTGTCACCAACATCGGCACTAGGACCATCATCAGTATTAAAACCACTAGAGTCATCACCATCATCATTACTACTATCACCAACGCTATCATCACCATCAAGAATGTCGTCAGAATCAAGTATACCTTATCCCAATCAAACACGTACTGTTTTACACACACTCATCCCATCATCTGAGGACGCGTCAACATCGGCGACAGTTTCTAAACCCGCAATGGAAACGTATACAGTATCACAGACCAGACCTGGACTTTCTATCAGTATCTCACCCACTAAGTCCTCAAGACTTGTAACATCAGCGTCAGTCTCCAGCGCAGTCAGTAGATCGTCAAAAGATACAGAACTCACACCCATAGCCGACTCAAGTGCCCATCCGGATGTTTCTACCTTTGGACAAAGCACACAGATCAAGCTTCAAACCAGAATTCCACCAACTTCTGAAGCCACGCCTTTCACATCTAGCCAAACTCTAATCACATCCACACGAGTTCTCACAGAGACTGACACCGTTGGGACAAAAACAGATGGAGACCATCTCGCTTCTATGTCTGGAATTGTGACCAGCCTTCCCATTTCACAACCAGCCTCCATTCCAACAACTCTACCGTTAGCCTCTAGTACATCCACTCCACCTCCAGACTCTGATAGATCCACTCCACCGTCATCCTCCACTCCACTTACATCCTCCGGTACAGCCATTCCACCCTCAGGGACTCCAGACTCCACCATCGAATCCACCAGACATACCAGTGTCTCCACTGCGGTTAGACCAAGCACGCCAACACTCGCACCAACCCCAGTTTTATCTACTTCTGAAGCAACTTCCACCACGACAACTACTACGACTACGACTACTACAACGTCGACAACTACACCAGAAAGCACGACTACATCTACAACTCCGCAGGTTCCCGAAGAGGACACCACTGAATGGTGGTGGCCCCAGCCATACACAACGGATGAACCTGACTACACTCACGGTGAGAGCTATCTCCTTTTTCATTGTTCCGAGAGTTTACATTTCTATCCCTCTAAAAATATAGAAGATCAGAGCTATCCGGTGACGCGCTCAAAAGTCATTCCGGAGTTTTTTCTTGTTAAAAAATTTTAATATCCATTACTTAAAAAACAAGAATAAGCAAGCATTTAACAACAAAAGATCAATGCTGACGGAATGACTTAAGCTTCAACGAATCAACAAAATGCATTTCTCTCTTTTATTCAATCGCTTCCTCATTTTCTCTCTCTATCTCTCTCAATATATCTTACTCCTTCTCTCCCTCACTCTGTCATGAGCAAACACGAATAAGTTTTGTAATTCGCTTCTCACCCCCCTTTTACATTGTATTTCACACCTACCCCCCCCCCCCTTCCCCCTTTCCCCCCCCCCCCCCCAAAAAAAAATTCCGTCTACAGTACATATAAACCGGCGCCCTCTCCTTGAGCGACCTATCGGAACCGTCCAGGCCGAGGTTGGCAGACTCCTGGTTTTCCCGATTCCACAGGACGTCTTCTACGATGTGGAGGATGGAGACACGAGCCGGCTCCTTCTGTCTCTGGAGTTGTCCTCGGGTCACCTTGTGCCGCACAGCTTCTGGGTTTACCTGGAGGACACAGTACAGGTGGGGCTGTTGTTGTTGTTGTTGTTGTTGTTGTTGGTGGTGGTGTTGCTGTCGTTGTTGTTGTTATTATTGGATGGAGACACGAGCCGCCTGCGTCTGTCTTTGGAGATTCCTCGAGTCATCTTGTACCGTGCAGCTTCTGGGTTTACCTGGAGGATACAGTACAGGTGGGGCTGTTGTTGTTGTTGTCCGTGTTGTTGTTGTTGTTGTTGCTGTTGTTGTTGTTGTTGTTGATGTTGTTCCATGGAGGTACGAGCCGGCTCAGGCTGTCTATGAAGTTGTCTTTGGGTCATCGTGTACCGCACAGCTTTTGGGTTTACCTGGAGGATACAGTACAGGTGAGGCTGTTGTTGTTGTTGTTGTTGTTGTTGTTGTTGTTGTTGTTCTTGTTGTTGTTGTAGGATGGAGGCACGAATTGTCCTGGGGTCATCTTGTACCGCACAGCTTCTGGGTTTGCCTTGAGGAAACCGTATAGGTGGGTGGGGTAGGTGTGGGTAGATGGACTTGGATCTCAGTTTGCACCTGGTTGTGGGGGTATGTCGGGGCTCACATGGTGTGTGTAAGAGAAGGGGATAGGGGGGAGGGGGAATCTCAGTCTGCTCCCTGGTTATCTCTCCCTCTCTCTCTCTCTCTCTCTCTCTCTCTCTCTCTCTCTCTCTCTCTCTCTCTCTCTCTCTCTCTCTCTTGCACTTTTATCCGCTGCGACTGATGTTTTAGCTGTTTCTAGAGATAAGAATAATGTGGCATGGTCAAAATAATGAAGCTTATTTTCTCATTCACTACTCGTGTGACAGTTTCGACTTTGTAATCCTGTTATCCCCAGAGCAGTGTTAAATCCTCACATATTGGCCTCTTTTCTAAACCAGTGACATCATACCTGTAATCCAATTTTTAAAAAGCAACAACAACAACAAAAACAGCAACAACAACAACAACAACAACTCTAACTCTTCCAATATAGTCTGCCCATGATTAAGAAAAGTGGGACCAAGTCAATATCAAAGGATAAGAAATATAAACAATATTATTAATGATGTCGTTGTTTTCTTATTGTTGTTTTTTGGTTGTTGTTGTTTTTTGTTTGTTTGTTGTTGTTGTTGTTGTTGTTTGTTGTTGTTGTTTTGCTTTTGTTTGTTGCTTTTTTGTGTTATTCTCCATAAAGAATGGTGCGTAGCTGGCGAATTGAATTTCCAAAGATGCCCTTGTTTCATACTGGCTCCCTCGGTTTACGTGTAAATACATAGTTTAAAAATACTATTATTTGCATTGTTCGTTTGTTTTATAAATAAACTGTGTTCTATGGATGTTAGATTTATCATTTTGCAATATCATAAAGTGCATGCTATTCTCCTTGAAACACTATAACTAAATCTTAAAATACAAAATCAGACCTGCGTTGAAGTCATCTTGGTTGATTTACATTTGTATTTTCATTACTCAAAACACAATATATCTAACACTATAGTAAGTTTACTGACCATTTTTTATTTTATAATAATCTGAAAACTTTAAAAACATGAGATACAACATTTGTCTAGCTAAGTGACGATATCCTGCTGTTTGTTTCCCGCGTTCCTTCAGGTGCTGATTGGCCTTCCGCTGCCCCAGGATCTAGCCACGGGGAGTAACTCTTCCTCCTCCGTCGTACTGGTTGCCACGGACTCGCACGGGCTTAGCGCCAGGGATAGAATCACGCTGGACATTGTTGATAAACCGAGAGGGGTGCTCACACACAGGTGGGTTGTAGCATGGAGTACTCACCCATAAGTAGGTTAGTCGATTGGTGGATGGGTGGGTGCTCTGGTAGGTGGGTTGGTTAGTATAAAGCGCAAGGGACTCACGCCTACCATCGCTGACCGGCCAAGAGGGGTGATCACTCACAGGTGGGTTGTAGCATGGAGTACTCAACCACAAGTAGGTTGGTCGATTGGTGGGTGCTTTAGTTGGTTAGGGTAAAGCGCCAGGGACATATTCACGTTGACCATTGCTGACCGGCCGAAAGGCGTACTCACACACAGGTGGGTTGTAGCATGGAGTACTCAACCACAAGTAGGTTGGTCGATTGGTGGGTGCTTTAGTTGGTTAGGGTAAAGCGCCAGGGATAGAATCACGCTGGACATTGTTGACCGCCCGAGAGGGGTGCTCACTCACAGGTGGGTTGTAGCATGGAGTACTCACTTATAAGTAGGTTGATTGGTGGGTGAGTTGGTTGGTGGGTGGGTGGGTTAGTTAGTGTAAAGGGCCAGGGATAGAATCACGCTGGATATTGTTGACCGGCCGAGAGGGGTGATCACACACAGGTAAGTTTGTAGCACGGATGCCTCAACCATAAGTAGGTTGATTGGTGGGTGAGTTGGTTGGTGGGTAGGTGGGTTAGTTAGGGTAAAGCGCCAGGGATGGAATCACGCTTACCATAGTTGACCAGCCGAAAGCGGTGCTCACTCACAGGTGGGTTTGTAGCATGGAGTCCTCAAACATTACTAGCTCGATTGGTGGGTGGGTGGGTTGATGGGTTGTTTAGTGTATATCGCCAGGAACAGACTCACACTGACTATGGCTGACTGACCAAGAGGGGTGATCACTCACTGGTGTGTTGTAGCATGGAGTACTCAACCACAAGTAGGTTGGTCGATTGGTGGGTGCGTTAGTTGGTTAGGGTAAAGCGCCAGGGACATATTCACGTTGACCATTGCTGACCAGCCGAAAGCGGTGCTCACTCACAGGTGGGTTTGTAGCATGGAGTCCTCACCCATAAGTAGGTTAGTCGATTGGTGGATGGGTGGGTACTCTGGTAGGTGGGTTGGTTAGTATAAAGCGCAAGGGACTCACGCCTACCATTGCTGACCAACCGAGAGGGGTACTCACACACAGGTGAGTTTGTAGCATGTAGTCCTCAACCATAAGTAGGTTGATTGATGGGTGAGTTGGTTGGTGGGTAGGTGGGTTAGTTAGTATAAAGCGTCAAGGATAGAATCATGCTGGACATCGCTGACTGGCCGAAAGCGGTGCTCACACACAGGTGGGTTGTAGCATGGAGTACTCACCCATAAGTAGATTGATTGGTGGGCAGGTGGGTTGACGGGTTTTTTTAGTGTAAATCGCCAGGAACAGACTCACACTGACTATGGCTGACTGGCCAAGAGGGGTGCTCACACACAGGTGGGTTGTAGCATGGAGTACTCACTCATAAGTAGGTTGGTCGATTGGTGGGTGCGTTAGTTGGTTAGGGTAAAGCGCCAGGGACATATTCACGTGGACCATTGCTGACCAGTTGTGTGGCAGCACATAAAATTGTCAGACGTCAGTCTTGAGGTCCGTGCACACTATAGCCTACATAGTGCTAATGTTGGACGTTAAACCAACTCAACTCAACTTTGTAGCACGGAGTCCTCACCCACAAGTGGGTTGGTCGATTGGTGGTTGGGTGATTGGTGGGTCGGTGGGTTCGTTATTGTAAAGCGTCAGGGACATATTCACGCTTACCATCGCCGACCAACCGAGAGGGGTGTTCCTCAAAGGTGGGTTGTAGCACATAGTACCCACCCACAAATGAGTGCGTTGATTGGTGGGTGGTTTCGTGGGTCGGTTAGTTGGTTAGTGTAAAGCGCCGAAAGCAGTGCTCACACACATATGGGTTGTTGTGTTATTCATTTGATGGGTTGTCGATGAGTGTGTTATTAGTGGGTTTGGTGAGAAGGTAAGTGGATCGTTGGGTGAGTGGGTTGGTAAATAGCGCCAGTAACAGACTCACCTTGACCATCGCTGACTGATGAAGAGGGTTTGTCGGTGGGGAGGTGGGATAATGGGTTGGTTAGTTGGAATATTTGGGGAGGGTTTTGGTTGGTCAAGACCGCCAGAGATAGACTCAAAGTGATAATAGCTGTCCAGTCAAGAGGTTGGTATCGTATGTTTGTTGATGGGTTTATGGGTGGGTGTGTGGGTGGGTGGTTCTTTGCTTGGTTGGTGGGTTGGTAGGTATGCTGGTTTGTTGTTGGGTAAGTGTAAGGATGGGTTGCTGTGTGGCTTGGGGGGTTTGTAGGCTTGTAGGTTGATGTATTGGCTGGTATGCTGGTTTGCTGGTTGGTTTCTGAGTTGATGGACCATTGTGTGGTTGGGTACGTGGGTCGATAGGGTTTAATAATAGTTTACTTTTTCTTGGTCTATCTCTGTCTCTCCTTTATTGACTTTCCCTTTATCACTCGTTCCTTACATAGTTATATATGTAAGTATATATCCCTTTCTCTCCGTCCTCCCAGGTTCACGCTCCGGTTCCTGAACGACTTCCGGCACTTCATGCGGGACCGGCGCTCCTTGACCTACTTACTGAGCCGCGTCAGCCAGTTCTTCGGGGACGGACCGGAAGCCAGGTTCATCGAGATCTTGGAGGTTAGCCAGGGGTCGTTGCTGGTGTCCTGGACCAACACCTCTCTGTCGTCAGACTCCGTGGTCTCCGCCTGCCCGAAGAGGGTGAGCAGCATGGGATGGGGAGTGGAAGGGGGGGGGTAGATGGAGGAATTGGTGAGGGTGGGAGGGTGGTTTGAGAGGTGAGTAGAGACTTCAGTAGTAGGGAATATGGGAGAGAAAAATCAAAATGGGTGTATGTATGGATGGGGCTGTGATGGTGTAGGAATTATATGTCAAGATTAGTGGCAGTCAGCATAGGGCAACCTTGGGATCGTTGGATGGATGAACGAAGGGTCTAGTAGAGACTTGAATATTTGGGTAATATGGGCGAGAAAATCAAGAAGGGTGTAATTGCGTGTGTATTCCATCGATTCTTTGTCATTCCTGCTACATGGCAAGCCCACCTATGCTTTGGTTGTTGTTGTTTTTGTATCTGATGTCCTGAAGCCTTGTCTGATGGCTAAGATGTGTGTTGGTTTTGGGATCAGGTAAGAATACACCAATCATCTTCTCCATCTTACACTAGGCAATAGTTGGAGATTCTAATACATTTCAAGAGAGTGTCCACTTTCCGATTTCCATAACTCTCACCCTCTAGCAAAAATAACAGGACAATTGGGGGGAGGGGGACGAGAGGCGAACTGGCGCAAGTGGTAAAGCTTTGGTCATCTAATCTGGCGAAAAACCTTCGAAACCCACGATCAGTCAAAACGTATTTGTCCAATTTTTCCCCTACTACTTGGGTAAGTACAGTTTCAGTAAAATGTGACCGGCTGAGACAGGAGTCATGGTACCCCCGCACTGCCCCTGTGTGGTATGCAGCGCGTAAAATTGTCTTGGGACCCGTGCACATAATAGTGTCCAATATAGTGCTGACGTTAGACGCTAAGCAACAAACAAAGAAACAAAGTGAGCGTGCAGAAGTTTAGCTGCTGACTTTGGGCTTTGAGAAACAACCTACAAACCAATGAACCAAACAACCAATGAACAAACCAACTAGCAATCCAACCACACTCACACCCAACCAGACCCCATTGCTTACTCTGATCTACAT
>RQTK01002145.1:0-14254 GCA_003991915.1 Elysia chlorotica | reverse complement strand
TCCCCCGGCTTCACAAAAACATGCTTTCTACCCTGAGAGAGAGAAGCTGACATAGTGTTTGTAGAGGGCAACCCAGGAGGTGTCCTCATGTAACAGTTTGAGTATCACAGAGGGGTAATAAAGGTAAAGGAGATAGACTAAGACAAAGGACAAGTACACCCCCAAGTGAGGAGGGGCCTGTTATACACACTAGTACAGAGACTAGTTCGACCCCACAGGCAAGGATCTCCCATGTTGATGGACATCGGATTTTTCCACACGCCGGTGGGTCCTGTATGTCGCATCTCGCAGGGGCATGGTGTCCTCCTGGCCAGAGCTCAGTCAGCTACCCACGACCTCGCGGTCAGGGCACCCAGGCAGCACGACGTGGACGTTGAGTTGACTTGAGTGTTTTATGCGATTAAATATGCATGGACTGACAGCTGCCGCACATATTTACCAGAGAGAAACTGGAAGTTGCGCATTAACACCCCTTGCTACCCTAATCCTGTAAATAAACATGTTTCATAACGACATGAACAGTCTAACATGAAGACCATGCAATAAAAACGCTGGAAGAAATAATTATCTGAAGTACAACCTGAAACAACATAACATGCGTGCTTTAGACTGCGGCATTTGCGGCAGTCACACTGTTAATGTCTGGATGAGTCTTTGAGAGGATTCATTTAAAATCCAATAAACTCAGTTTATGAGCCCATCTTGTGGTTTGTATTGCTTCATATAATAATTGAGTCTCTCATCAATAGTTATGAATAATGCATTTGTGGACGATTTATGGTGTCCAATATTGTCTTTTTCTCTTTTCCCGCATGTCTCTGTGTGTCTCTATCAGTCCCCCTCTCATCTCTCTACCCTTCTTTGTTTTTGCCTCTCTCTTTCTCTCTCTCTCTCTCTCTCTCTCTCTCTCTCTCTCTCTCTCTCTCTCTCTCTCTCTCTCTCTCTCTCTCTCTCTCTCTCTCTCTCTCTCTCTGTCTCTCTCTCTCTCATTCTTTCTCTTTTCTCAGTTTCTGTCAATCTACCTCTCTTTCTAGCTATCTATCAATTAATCTATCTGTCCATCTCACTCGTTCTTACTTTCTTTCTTTGTCTTTGTCTCTTTGTGCCTTCTTTCTCTCACATTCTTCTTCCGTGTCCTCTATCTGTGTATCTGTATAATTATCTACGACCAAAAATCTGTATCCTTACTAGTTTTCTTTTGCGCTCTTTCTTTCTTCCCTTCTCTTTCTTTCTCTCTCTCTCTCTCTCTCTCTCTCTCTCTCTTTATCTAACTCTGAACGGTAATAACCAAGCAGGAGTTTGACTTCCAACTAATATCCATTAATTTTGAATGTCTTCCGTTACGACAATAATAGGACATGCAACAAAACTCACGGAGAAATTACGCATAATACTGATGAATCATTCACTGGTCGGCTATTGTTGGGTATCACCAATTACTCTCTATCTCTGTGTCTCTGTTGTTCTTTTCTCTCTTTATTTCTCTTTATCTCTCAACACCACTTTCTTTATTGCTCTCTATATCTTGTTATGTATCTGACTAAGTCTCTTTCTCATTCGTTCTCTATCTTTCTCTCCTTCTTTGTCTCTCTCTCTCTCTCTCTCTCTCTCTCTCTCTCTTCCCTCTCTCTCTTCCCTCTCTCTACCTCTCTCTTTGTCTATAAATACTTTTTTCGATGAATATCTAAATCATATTCTCGAACGTTCGCTTTCCTTCATTTCTTTGTTTTTTGTCGCACGATTCTTATGTCTTTCTTCTTTGTGTGTGGCCACCACTTGATTGTTGATTCTATGTACCATTACCTGCACAAATCTATCACGTAAAGGTTGTGTAGCACCATTCATGTAAATTGAAATGATAAAATTAGTGTATGTGAATGTGTCTGTATTATTAAGAGACTCTAACTACGAACAAAACAGCATCTCAATGTAAAACGAGTGGCTGGTTCTAGTATTAGTGCGACATTGCATTCCATCTCTATCTCTATCTTTCTTTATTTTTTTTTCTCTTGCTCCTTTTTTCTCTTTATTTCTAATTTTTCTTTCTCTTTTTCTAGAGTTTCTTCTTTCTCTTTCTTTGGTCAACACTGAAGTCAAAGTAAACAACTAAACATGACTTGGCGAAAAATGGCCACTTGTCACTAACAAAAAAGTTGTTAGACCATACGAAAGTCTAACTAGAAAATAAATAGATAGTAAAATGGCGGTTACATTATCACATCATCTCTCTGTTTGTCTCTCTCCCTCCCTTTGTTGAATTATACATACGCACCTTTCAATCGATGCAGCTCTCCTATTCAAACTATCCCCCTTTTTTAATTAGGCTGTTAGACATTAGCTTTGGGATGGGGCCCTCACTACATTATCCTGTATTTACCCATCTGCGATACTGTTTAGTGTGTGACTATGGGCGTTCAGAAACATACCGTCCTGGTGAAGGCAAATGGCGCCGTAGTTCAAATTTATTATTATTATTATTATTATTATCATCATCATCATCATCATCATCATCATCATCATCATCATCATCATCATCATCATCATCATCATCATCATCATCATATGTGTATAGTATATGTATAACGCCGTGAGTTTGTGTTTTCTCCGGTTTTCCAACGATGGAATTGATATTGATTTAAGATGTATAGAGCAGTTTTTATCTGATTTCTAATGTTGATGTACAATTTGAAATATGTATATATCTACAAGTATTATTTTGTGATTCCATAAGGTAGTCCTACGTTTTGTTTTTAACGTGTGTAATATTGCAATATACATGTTTTAGTAAAAAAAAGTGGTTTAAAAAAATATTAGAAAAAGAAAATCAGACAAAATAATTTGTAATGACCTATGATGTTTTATAAGTTATGGGAATTTCTTTATCTGTACTTGATGCATTTAGATGGTGTCTCTTATGTGTAGGAGTGGTTAATGAAAATAATAAGGACTTATATCACAAATTATGTGTTTTAGTTTTATAGCCGATTTTTAATAGAAAAATTGCTTTGGGTTAAATAGTTATAGTAGGCCTGTCGTTTGTTTTGTTTGTTTTTTTTTGTTTTTTTTTTGTTCCATTACTGTTTTGTTTTGTTGTTGTTTTTTTTTCGTTGGAAAGCAAATACATGTAGTTACTTTAGTTACTTAGTTTTTATGGTTCGCGCTTTCTATGATAATATTCTTTTTTCTATTGCTTCGTAGAGAATTGCTACAACTAAATTCACTTCGTTTAGTTGATTTCATGTATTATACATTGTATTTCTTATATTGACACCAATAATTACTTAGTTCCCCGTTCGTTTTAACGTATTGTCTAGAAACATAATAATTATTTGTGTGTTGGTTGATTGTTTAAACCTGTAACAACAAAAATCACTTTCTTTCGTCAGCTAGATGTATCATACATGTATTCATGATATTGGAACTGCACATGGGGTTTTTCAGAAAATCTGAGTCGTGTGATTAATCACAAAAAGCAATACTGGAACTCTAGACCTCCTGTAGATCTTTTCAGAATTTCTTTTTTGTTCTCATCTCAGCTCCGAAATTTGAAAGCACCACCGAATTACATACAAGCATGACTGATTAAATCAAGTTGTTACGGCCAATGGAGTTTTAGAGCAGTAAGTACAACGTCGTAGTAGCTTACAACACGTCGTAAGAATGTACAATAAAAAAGCCCCCGACGAGTCGTAAGCTACAGTGGTGTTGTACTTATGGTCCCTACTCACTCACTCACTCAATCACTCACCCCTGCTGTTTTTTGTCAAACCGATAGGTTTTACAAAGGGGGCCTAAGGAAGGGCGAGCAATGTGTTCAAAAAACCATGCTAGGGGACATAATTATGGATTTCGATTGACCCCACCCATCGCTAGGGTTTTTTTCAGTGGGGGTTTTTTTTTTCGTGAATTTTGAAAGGAACAGCATGAACATCGCATTCACTCTTTGACCAAATGGAGCGTAAAGTTGTTGGTAGAAAGTACCAAAGTAAGCCGACAGTTTGAATTCCAGCCATTCTGTGAAACGCCAGTACCTTGAGCGCAGGGATAATGTTCCAATTGGAGCGCATCAGTTTGCAAAGTACTCAAACAAGAACTACATCCCGCCGACTTGATATTTTTCTATGGAAATTCTGATTGATCATAAAAATCGTAGAGCTTCATCAAAGCTTAATGGGATTATTTTATGTCAGTATAATTATTCATATTGATCATGTCGGTCAGGTCTAAAACTGACACTTATTTGTTGAGTCGAGGAAGTCGCTTTTTTAATCACGATAAATAAAAGTAACCATGCTTTATGTGAGTAGCAAGGCGATTCAGTGCTGATACATCTACAAGTCGTGGGTTCTAATCCCACATTGCGCAATTATAGTTCAGCCATTTTCACTAGAAGCTTGCCCCTAACCAATATAAAAAAATACTTAAGAATTCCGAATCTATGTACGATAGGATAAATGTAAGTTATGGAGGATGGACTTAATCAGAGGTTGTTTTAAATCATCCAGAACAACAACTTGTTTGTCTGTAAGTAGATATGGTACATTTAAGTATTTTCCACAAAAGTTAGAAGTAGGTTTTTTAAGTAAAAATAATGTACGAACAAATGATTGCGCTCTGTGAAAGAATAGCTTTGGACTTGTAGATGCGTTGGCACCGAATGTCTTGCCTCTCGAGGAGGGCATAGTTTGTTCCACTAAACCACTACGCTCCCTTTTTTGTTTTGTTTTTCTGTAGTCTATTAGCTAAATTGTAATGCTTACTAATTCTCCAGCCATTCTAATTCTATAGTGTGCAGTGTTCTACAGTCGTAGGAAGTCAGCTGAGTTGGTTGCTTAACATCCAAAGTGAGCACTATGTAGGCGTTAATGGTGGGTGGACCCCAAGACGGACGTTTGACAATTTTATGTGCTGCCACACTCGAGAAATACGGGAATACTTGGAATCATGTCTCAGCCAGTCACATCACACTGACACCGACTCAACCAGTAGAATAAAGCAGCTGGTGTAATAACTGTAATTTAAACTTTGGCATTTCGCGTGACTGAGTGCTTGTTTTTAAATATCTATAAATCCGGTTATATTGAAACTAGAGCATAAAAGAATGGCTCATTAAGTTTCATGAATACTTTAATCAATAAGTAATCGCGCGCTCATAATTACACTTGTCTTGCGCCAAATGTTTTAGGAACAAAACGCATGGTGTCAGTGGGTGAGTGAGTTTGTTTTTACGGCACGTCGACACGGTAACGGCTATATTGTGCCCATGATGTCCTAAGGCCGTTAATATATTATTCTAGTGGCATTATTCTAGTGACCCCTTTGTCTCTATGAGTGGTAAAGGCATAAAAACTGTGCATTAAAAGGTTGCTTTAAAGTAAAGGGTATATACAGTGGTTTAAAAGATCCGTGTGTATGATTATCACAGTGAAATTTTATTATACACACCCTAGCAGGCGCTGAGGACCTATATAGGTAGATATGCTCTGTAGAGACCTGGAAGCCAGGCACAGATTTCTTTCCCGGTGAAAAAGTGGACAGTAAACCAGAATGTGACTTATGGATAATTGACAGTTGCAGGTTTAACAATGTTGAGGCTCTTCACCTCTCAGTAGGAAAGCGTGGGTAAGATGAGAACGTCCCAGTCAGACTCGATCGAGTATCACCTGATCTCGTCTTCTAGCCTGAGACCCTCCCGCCAATACAGAGGGAATGTCCGTGTTTTGTTGTATAGAGAGGGAAAGAGAGAGAGAGAGAGAGAGAGAGAGAGAGAGAGAGAGAGAGAGAGAGATATGGACGGGGCAGATTTAATATTATTATTAATTATATACGCATGTGTGATGGTGGTGAATTAGAGGTCAAAGCGAAATCCTATAATTTCTCATTTAAAATTGACATCAACGTGTTAAAAATACCACATAAAAATATTACATAGTCTAATTATTTTATCATCGTTTTTCCTCAGAGGTATGTGTATCTTTTGATGTAATCAGAGAGGTGCCATGTACAAATTGTATATCTGTCAAAAGTTCGGCTTCGCCATCCTCCTACTCCTGGTGGTTCTTCACAAAGGAGGGACAAGCAATGGCACTCTTTCAGGTCAGATGATAAAGATGCTGTTTGGTTAAATCTTAACTTTTTACGCTGTTTGTTTATTTTCAGCGCATCCGTATCTTAGAGGTCGGATTTGATTAGAAAAAATAATAATTATTATTATCATTTTTACAATTTGCCGGGCCGTAAGTACAATGTCACGGTACCTTACGACTCGTCGTAATAATATGAGAATAAAAAGGCTTATGACGGGTCGAAAGCTACCACGGCGTTGTATCTACGCCCCATAGTGTGTAACCGCCAAGAAAAAAAATTGTATTGTAATAGTTGGAATATCATGTTTTGAGATATTCAGCGAACTGGGATGTTGTGCCAAAAAGCAATCCCAATTCTGTGAAGGTGACATTTCTTTTTTTTTTTTTTTACGTCAAAACACTGATAGACATATCCTTTTTTTTCTTTTTTTTTTTCTTTATTCTTTTTCTTCTTCTTCTTTTTTTTTTTTTTTTTTTTGTTTCGAAAATTTCTCTAAAAATATAAACTTCATTTCAAAATAAATGCGCATTTAGAAAAGTAACATTTCCGACGTGTTCGCCTTTTCTAACTCTTTTACCCCTACGAAAGTTAGTTTTTTGTTTGTTGTTTTTTGTGAGGTTTTTTGTTTGGATGAATTAGTATAAGCTATTATTTAAGAGGCATGTATTTGAATCGTCCTCATCTATAGTTATTTAACTTGATTTTTTATCAAAAGTAGGATCAATAAAGTTACAAAAGGTTTTACACTCGCTCTTTTGTTGGGTTCTTTGTGTTTAACTACAAGTTCGTAACGATCTCATCATGTAATCATTATTTAAAATGCATGGTATGCCTTTATACCCCCACCCCCTTCCCCCTCGCATTTTTTAAACCAAGGTTGCCAAAGCTTCGCTGGACGGGTATCTGTCAGTCTGGCCTTTACCGCCACGACCTTGACCTCCGTATCTCCGTTTGTCCCACACCGGTTGATGTCTCCCGGCTGGAGCGGGATTCCCACAGTTCTTGAGTGTGCGCACCTCACTGTGCGGGGATACCCGCAAGCGCGAGGCTATTTATATCACGGCGTATCTGGCTCCTGCACGCCATTGCTGTGGCTGGAAAGTCCCACAAAACCTTCAGCTCGGGAGGTTACAGCTGAGGAAGGAACGCTTTATCTCTCGGGAATTTGTGGCAACGGATTTACGGTGTGTAGGCCGATAAGACGCCCTAATAAATCATTATGATGAATAATGTAATTCTGTTGCGTTCAAAGAAAAAAGGCACATGTCTTGCGATTCACAAAACGCCCTGATCAAAATCATAACGTCTATATAATAACATGGTGTCCACGGAAAATAAGATGTGCCTTTCTTATTGGGAGATTATATATATATATCGTGGTGGTGGTGGTGGTGATGGTGGTAGCTGTGGTGGTGGTGGTTTTTGGTATGACGTGAAAACTATTTGAATGTGGGATATCAATCTTTACAACAGTTCCCGTTGCTTCTCGTGGCAATGATTTTAATGCAATGTTCTTTTCTATCCCTCCCCCTCCCCCCTCCCAAAAACAAAAAAACAAAAACAAAACAAAAACAACATTCAGCTTCACGAGTACGGGCTGGTTGGAGACCTGGCCTGTCTGCGAGACTCTGTCTCAACCGCGACTTACAAAGTGGCCACGAGAACTTGCGCCTCCTGGGGTGGTCATCTCGCCTCGGTAAAAACTTCCGCCAAGTTAGACCTCATCGCCAACATCTCCAGCGGGGAATCCCGGTGGATCGGTCTGGACGATATCGACACAGAGGGGCAGCACATCTGGCAGAGCGACGGAAGTATGCTGACGTCAGCGGAACAGGAAGCTGTATTTTTCGACTCCGAGCCGAATGATGCGAATGGTGCCGAGGATTGTGTACAGTTCCGAGGCCCTATACGGAAGCTAAATGACATGCCTTGCTATTACGGGCTTGGGTTTGTTTGTGAGATGACTATTCCTACTGTAGACTGCTGATCTTTAATTCAAAAACAACTGTTGTGAGGAAGGGCGAAACGGGTGTAATTCGTGTATAAGAACCAATCCAGTTTCACCAAAGTCAACAGAAATAGTTTTATGGTCACGAATCTGCCATTATACGAGACTTGATACCAGAAGGTGAATGATATATCGATATAAAGGTGAATGATATATCGCTACGAAGGTGAAAGTGAGATCTATGTAACTGTACGGTCAGATTAAAAAGTGTGCTGATAGGTTTTTAAAATTATCTTATTAGAAAATGTTGTCCAATTTGTAGAGGAAGTGAAGAGACAAAACAGATTATCTCAAATGTAGCGCACACAAAAAATGCGTCAAATGTTCACTTTTTCAACACACAAAAATACGGACAGATGCTTTCTGTTGCTAAAAAGATCAAAGTAGGAATCGCCCTTAAGAAATTAGACAAGCAACAACGCAAAGATCGCCAAACCTAACCTACTCATCGCGTTTTCAGTGTGAAGAGTGAGACAGGGAGAGTGTGTGTCTGGTATCCTGCGTTAGTTTTACTATCCAATGCAAAAAACACAGCGACGTTTTTCTTGGTTCTGTGAAAAATGACATCTTAACTAAATGATGACGCACAATAATCTTCAAACAAAATATTCTAGGCGTATAATTTTTATTTTGACTTAGATTACCATAAATTGAGACTTACATCAGTCCGTGTGCATGGGGTAATACTTATGTCTTGTTTGTTGTTTTTGTTTTTGTTTTTCTTTTTGTTTATATGTATGGTAAAAAATAAATGGCTTCTACATTTGCTCTTAAACAAAGAAGAGAATAATTATAGTTTCCCCAACGTAATGAAGGAGTTAGGTCTACAACTGAGAGATCACATGATCACAATAATGAACGCTGCGATCAAAGCCTTTTTGTTCAATAGTTTCTATTTATGTTTTGTTTATTTATTTATTTATTTATCTATTTATTTATTTAACTATTAATTTATTTAACTATTTATTTACTTTATTTATTATTGACCGCCCAGGGTAAGCGTGGTGGACCTACACAAAAACTCGTTGCGTGCATTTTGTTCAGGATTCGATTTGTGTATTGTAATAAGTTTATTTGAACTAGAGTTTGAGTCAAAATGCAATCTTGATAATCTGTTAAAATATTAATGTTATATTATTTTTATACCACTGTAAATAATATAGTGTACCTGGATTAAAAATAGTATTTTCCTTTTCATTTACAGTATTGTCTTATATAGGATTTGCCGAAAATTGCCTCATTATTTGAGCTTTTGTCACAAGTATTACAGGTAGCAAACCGAAAAAAGCATGTATTATACATGTATTTATTTTGACTCATTGTGCAATGCAATGTATTTCACTAGTAAAAACAGTAAAACAAAATAAAATTATGAAATACCGGTATCGCTGGTTATGTCGTGTCACTTGTATTAATACATTTCTCATCGATCATAATGATGATCTTAGAGGAGAGATATGAAGAGAGAAAGAGAGAGATGTGCTATTGTTGTAATAATACATGGGCATGCTGAAACAAGTATTCTCAGATCATACACAAAAGTTTTCATTCAGAAAATAACAACAAATCAAAGTGTAATTGTATGGTTTTTTTATAATTTCATTCAAATCTTCATAGTATCATCATTTCATATTTTTACTATATCAAATTTTAGGGAACCTCCTGTTTGAATGTATGGCTATTATGTTTGACTTTTTACATCAAACGTATACTTCTATTCTGTGTGTCTTTAGACCCCCCCCCCCTTTTCAGGACATTCAAGTAGGCCTACTAGTAGATGAGAATACACCTTTGACTGCAGAGGGACTGTTTGTGCTTATTTTAATTAGGTTTGCATGTAGCGCAAAAACTTTCTGTGCATAACTATAATGCAAATTTTAACATAAAATAATCACATAATTTTATTATTTGGTTTGCATGTACCATGAAGCATTTCAAAATGTTCATATATGATAAATTTTGACTGAACAAATTGTCATTTCATAGCAAAGAAAAAGAAATGCATACCAGTTTTAATGCATTAATTGAAATAGTGTCCTTTGCATGTATGTATTGTTCATTGTTTATACAATACAAACATAATTTGGAAACTAAGTTTGAATAAAAACATAAAATATTCATGATTGTCATGACTAAATTAGTCCTCTAGTATTCATTTTTTGTAGCATTTAGATTTGTTTCCCCCTTTTCTCCTCCTATTTTTATGTTTACATGTATCACAAAACCATTTACCTTTGGTTCATGGATGAGCCCTACACATTTAAAATGAAACCATTCATACTTACAATCATCACTTTCACACTTAATCATCATCAAGTCTAACAGTCTCTTGACAAATGCAATATTTCTTGGCACTGCCTTCATTAGTATCAAGGCACTGTAGAGATGTATTTTTGGCATTGTTTGAACAATAACATGCCACAACTTCGGGTAAAAACTGAAATAACCATCTATGATCTTAAAAAAAATTCTCAGAAATAGCAATTTTATAAGGAGTGATAAACTTTAAATCAAAAAGAACTATTTCCAGAAAATAATCTTTACATGTTAATTACAAAAATAAATCACAGAAATCTCTCTTAGTAACAAAATTGAAGCTGAATTTGAAAATACAATTTGTGAGACTTTTTTAACGCCAAGCTGGAGCAATTATTAAAAGACAAGAAAAAATCTTTACAAGCAGTAGCAGCTTCTTTTAACAATCACGTGCTGTAAAGGGGCACTTAATTTCCGATCCACAACAGTCGCAGCTAATTAGACCATCAGGTGTTGCAGCAAGAAATGTTAATTATGCTTGTTTAATTTAGGCGTACATTTATACAAACAAGATTATAAGACAACTTATACAAATATTCTTCAATTGGTTTGGGATCTTTATTTCTGGAAATCGATCAAACTGCCATAAACATGCTGCGTCATATCAACTACAATGACATTAGAGTTTAGTCCCCTGATTGGTATGTTTAGGTTGCCAAATTAAAAATAGAATAAAATCTAATCAATAAAGATGTAAAAGTATTTGGCATTATCAACATTATTTCTGGGCACAGATAAAGACCTGATGTCATTTAAGAAAATCCAAGATGATCTGCATAAAACAATTTTTAGATAAGCTTGTCTAGCTTTTTCTCTATTTAACACTTATAATGTGGCCACACTAAAGAAAGTTTTAGGTCTGACAAGAAGGTTTAAAAACGATATAGAAGGAGATTGTATGTTAGTGTGGCACACAGCATGGAAATTTAAGTTTTCGTCATTAGACGCTAATTTTGTTGACTGCTTTGGTCAGGCTGCCTTAACAGCAGAATTATTTAATAATTTCCTTTGACTTCCAGCAGTTGTAAACACTACCTCTTTAAGCCTCATGGCTTCTACCTTAGATTTTGAGGGTGCTGTCCAATATGCTGGCACACCAGTGGCGGCGACTTTCTCAGCCAAACGGTGCGACCCTTCACAAAAGAAAAGAAGTGATGCCACATGGGTGCAGGTCTCCCCCAAACTAGTCATGCAGTCACAATGGGCAGACACAATCTTGTCATCTTCTCCCACATGTACCCATGGAGACAGTGGAAAGTCAGACAGCTTCTGAGAGTGATTTACCTGTGAATCAGATTCACAAAACCACTATGAGCAAATTTGATATTAACATGCAAATGAGAATTGCCTAACATTAGCAGCCTATTAGAATGACAAGAATTAATCTTTGTCTTATCACAATAAATATTAATTATGATTTGTCTCATTTTGTTGATTATTTGATTATTAGCACACAAAAAAGTACTTGCTGTTGTGCTAATTATTTTTATGCAGACTGGAAAGATAATGTAACCTGGAAAGTTGGTGTTGAATTTGTAGATTCTGAAATGATGAGAAGTCACAGAAAAATTACAGTATTCAAAGTCACAGAAAAAATTACAGTACCGTATTCAAACTTTTTCATCTTAAAACTGAAAAAGATTAATTTCATGATTTCATTTAGCTGCAATTGTACATACATGTAACTTACCTTCCCTGTGACAACTGTACTTGAAGTTTTGGGTTTGTAGACACAAACACCCCACACCCAGCAATTAAATACACTTGGTTATAGATCTAAGCTCCAAGACTCTTGTAGACCTAGATTTAAATTGAAATAAAAGGAAGGCTTTAGATTCCTTACTAACACAGTATTAGATGGTGCCAACGGTAATAAAAGAACTTCCTAATCAGCACACAAAAACAAGGTGCATTAATCAATACACACTTTTTTTACTTGGGTTAAATAAAAGTCAGAAACTATAATATAAGTGAACCTTTAGTCTTAGATAGTGTTTATGTGGCCTTTAATTGTATTTAAATTAAACTCGTGTGACGAGTATTTTCCCACACATATCATTTCTTAACACACACACAGTTTTTAGTACAAATAAAAAGAAGTTCCCAATTAATTTAATAGCTGTATAATAAAATAATTGATCCTTACTTACGTAATTATTGAAGTCTTTACATGTGTGTTTCGAGAGGCACCATTGCGTCCCTCTCTTCAGAAAACTTCGTCTCGTTCGTTTTTTCTTGTGCTGTTTAGAAGATGCTTTCTTCTATGCATGCACGTAGATGCTATTATTATTTTTTCTTTTATACATTCTTTTTTTTCCCCTCTCGTTGAAATTAAAAACCTTTTCGCTTAGACACAGTGCAGGCTTTTTGTATGATGCTTTTCAAAAATATGCCAAGAGTTGTAATTTATAATTATTGTCTTTTAATTTCCATACGTGCTCACTAAGGGTCGTATCTAATCTATTCTTCTCTAATCTAAAACAACATTTATGCAAAATAAACAGCTAATAGCGTTACTATACCATGGACGGAGAGAGAGAGAGAGAGAGAGAGAGAGAGAGAGAGAGAGAGAGAGAGAGAGAGAGAGAGAGAGAGAGGAGAGAGAGAGAGAGAGAGAGAGAGAGAGAGAGAGAGAGAGAGAGAGAGAGAAGTTACAGATCTTGGAATAGTACAATAGAAATTGTGTATTTAGAGGGCCGTGCCCCCGTCTTAATCTCCCCAGTAACCTATTGAAGTTCCGCCATGCTGTCATGTCACTGAGCTATCTAGTGCCATGCTGTCATGTCACTGAGCTATCTAGTGCTATTAATAGAAATCTGTGGGTGTAACCAGTGCGGTAGGCAGTTTCAACTTCTCTAGGATTGATCCGCAAAACAATGATTTAGACCCCGACGCAGATTCAACTTCTGTATGATTGATCCGCAAAACAAAGGGCTAGTCCCAGACTAGAGAGAAACCAGCCCTAATTTCAAAGCTATGATCAGCGAACAAACGAATTCCGAAATTGCGTTTTTGTCCTCTCCATTAAACCCACACAGTAAAAGCGCACCAGTCATGCACAAAGTATTTAAGGATTTTTAATGTCTCCCGAAACTAGATCTGCAGTATTTCTTTTTTAACAGTGATAAGAAAAAGCTCTTATGGTAGGACTCTCTCTCTCTCTCTCTCTCTCTCTCTCTCTCTCTCTCTCTCTCAATCTTCGATCTACCTGATTATCTCTTCATATTCCCCATCGCTCCCCTTATTTACCCACCCATCTTGTAAAACATACATTTTTATGTCTACAAATTTCTTTTTAAATTCTATATCTAGTCTAACTTTAATACATTTTTATGTCTACAAATTTCTTTTTAAATTCTATATCTAGTCTAACTTTAAATGGAAATAGCACGTATAAAGTTAGTGTATGTGATTTTTTTTCAGTCTGTTTGCCTGTTTGTCTGTCTCTCTCTCTTATCGCCAGTTACTTCCCTTACAAATTTTGCCCAAGTAATCGACGACACACATACGACAAACACCAACATTTCTTATATTACACGATCCGATCTGTCGTCAGCGCGCATACGTCTTGCTAACGACGGAGTGTCGTATGCATGCACGCGACAGGGTCGGACGGTTATCTGAAGGTGTAATAAGTACTATAAAATATTTTTTTCTCAGCCGGTAGGAGTGGATGTTTCTGAAAGGTAAGGTAAGGTACGGTAAGGTAAGGTAAGGGAAGGGAAGGTAAAGGAAGGTAAGGTAAGGGAAGGGGAGGTAAAGCAAACTTTATTCATCGATTTAGGAAATTGGTTTACGGCATAGCCAGAATCCGTGAACGTATTAATTTTTTTTTATTTAAAG
>RQTK01002143.1:0-14309 GCA_003991915.1 Elysia chlorotica | reverse complement strand
ATGTATCTATATCAGCCAAAATAAATGATATAGAACACAAAATAGGAGATTTGCAGTCAATTTCTCATAAAAAATATTCTGGTTAATACAATTGTGAAAAATCTTAGATTAACTCAACAGTCTTTATAATTTCCTGGAGCAGAAATCATAATAAGACCAAAAACCAAAAAAGGGATAAAAAAGTACAAAGTATTTGAGTTTAATTTATTTCTTTGCATTAGCTGATGAATGATATAGTAAAAGCATATAATAAAAACAACCATAAAAAATGCTTCATTATACATACCTATAAATACACCTAAAAGAGCGCTTATCGACCTTAATTGTTTTTGCTTTATATATAGATAATCCCCATAGATATTGAATGCCTGCTGTTTTCCACACTGCATTCTTAATAAAGCCAGACATTGTAAAATACACTAAAACCAAAGTAAAAAAAATAAGGAATTTCTTAGAAAGAATACTCTCATTATCTCGAACAACAGCTATATATAAATAAACAAATAGGCTTGTAATAGCTAATGCATTTATAAAATCAAATAGATAAATTAAAGAGGGATAACTCTTATTAAAAAACATATAAACAGGGGTTTGTGCTGATAGCCTACCAGTCCAATAAAAATAATCACTATATAGGTTTGCAAGTATTGTTTGATTGTACAAAGCATCGATATTTGCTCTCCCAAAATCATCCATAAAAAGTGGTTGGCATAAATTCAATAGCAAAAAAAACAGAAATATAGATAAACAAATCAGAATAATTTTATAAGCGTGATATAGAGCTACCTTAGTCATAATTTTCCAAACAATTCTTTAAAACCAGTTAATCTTATATTTAAGAAGCACTAAAAACCTTATATTTCTTAAACCACACATTAAAAAACAAATGATAATAAATTATTAAAAATATTGGTACAGAAATCAACCATAAAATAGAAAGAATAGGAGAGAGTAATGGAGCATGTAGAACATCAACAACTTTAAAAAAGAATGTTGTATTTAAAACTCTAGCATATAAAAAAGTATATATTGCTATTAATATAAAAAATGTTATTACAAACATAGATATAATAATTACTTTTGATATTAAGCTTTTTTCCGGATTATTATTTCCTATTTTCATTAAATTTTCCATAACCTATTTAGGGGTTATTACATTAGTACAAACAACACTATTAAAACCATAGTATTCAGCATATACTTTGTTATTATACATATCTTTATCGCTAATTATATCGTCATTGAAAACTGTTGGACCCATATACCCAAGGCAAGGTAAAGTTGGATCGGCTACATGTTCTTTTTGATATTTAGCTACCAACTCATTTCTATTTTGTTCAAACTTATAAAGAGAAATTCGTGCATTTGTGATTAGAAATAGTTGTATGACTATTAATACTACAAAAATCAAAGAAAAACTTTTACATATGCTATATATCTTTTGAGAATATTGGTTTGTATATACCTGTTGCATAGCTGCTATAAAGCAAATAACATAATAGATTAATAATACTCTCTGATTTAGATCATAAGATTTAACAACCGGTGTTAATATAAATACTGAACACATCAACGCACCTATATATATAAGGGCTCTTAGTCTAGGAATATTTCTATTAAAAATAACTAAAACAATAAATATCAGGAGTAATAATAACAATATCGATGTTATAGATGGTGTAGAAACTATTTGGTAGATAAGTTTATATATATTGCTCAATAGCGAAGTATTAGGGCCATGTGATATTGCGTTTAATCTAGCAAAATTACCAGGAGCAGTTATTAATATAACACCACCTATAAGACAAGAAATAAAGAATGTAATAACACCAAAGTTTATCTGTTGCTTATATATTTTCTTATCTAAAAAATATGCAACACATAATAACAGAGACACTGCTACAAATATTTCATTATATAAACTTATTAAACAGCCAACAAATAAAGCAAATACAACACTTTCTTTATTTTTTATTATTAACATATAGTAAAGTACTACTAATAACGTTATACCCCAAAAATACTGTATTGCAGCAGTCTTCCAAAGTATGTTTGCGATAAAACCAGTTTGATAAAATACAAATATAAATAAAGTTGCATAGATCAAAAAATCTTTAGATAAAACCTTAAGCTTATCTAGGGTGACAATCTTAAAACTAACAATCATAAATACAACAAATGCTAGAGCATTCACCACATTCACTACAAATAATGAAAATCCAATATATTTTTTACTTAGAAGCGTATATATCAAAGCTTGTGCCGACACTCTACCAGTCCAGCCAAAATAATCAGCCTCTACAGAGTGGACCATCATTATCAGCCCCTTTGCAAGCACATCTGTACAAGCACGGCCGAAATCATCTGCTCTTAAAGGTTGTATATAGTTCAAAAAAAGAAAAAAAATAAAGATAAATATTGCTATAACAACCGTAGCGACCTGCCTTGATTTCATATATTATGACTGATTTGATTTTATTAAAAGTAGTTTATAATAAATTGATTATTTATTAAAGTTTATTCAATAATCTCTAATTAAGTAATTTTATGTGAAAAAGTATACTTCATAGTAAATATTGCAATCAAGACCTATTCATTTGACCAAACTATCCATCCACAATATTTTTGATTTACATATATTTTATAATACGGTCTATCTAACACAAGCCTCAAAGAACCCTTCGACTCATTATATATCTCAAGCTCCTTTCTGTATTCACTATCATACTGTAATGGCACACCCACAACACCATACTCATGTATCCTAGCAGTAGTATTCCATGACCATCTAGTAAGGTATCCATTGAAAGGAGTGTTATTTACTATGTTTTCAGCAAACTTAGAATATGCAACATCTCCTATTGAATAGAAAGTTATTATATTCTCAGTCCTTTTAATCTGATCAATATCGATAGTTAAACCATAAAATATAGGCTTCTCGAACTCTGATTGTATTTTCTGCAAATTACCCACATGAGCGCTAAATATAAAGCAAGCAAATACTGCAGGTATAAGCACATACAACCAGCTCAATTTTTTCCTAAAGTTAATAATTGCAACAGCCATAAACATAAGCGTTATAGGAAAGTATGTATATGCTCTAACCTCTGTCATGTACATTTGATACTTCATGATACCCATAAACCCTAGGCTTGAAAAAAGTACTATAGAGCAACTTAAAAGATATCCAATAAATAATTTTTTATCTTTATCCATAAAGAGAGTTTTAATTATTGATGTTACAGTCAATAGAATAGCAGGGATAATAAATGCAAAATATTTCCCCCAAAACAATCCATACGGTAACAAAGCATGAACATAATTCAGTATTAGCTCAATAAAGAAGCTATGATTAAAAGGCAGGATAGTTGACCTACCCTGAGCAGCAGGAAAAAATAGTTTCACTTCGACAAAAAACAGTACATTCGCAGCTGTAAAAATTAGCATTAAAACCACAATAAATTTTATAACTTTAGAATACGGCTCATTAATCATAAACATTAGTAATACTTCTATAGCCATCAATCCTATGAAAATATTACTCATTGGCTGATAAAAATTTAAACACAGTAAAATACCGAGCACTTTAATAGTCTTTGATTTATCATTTATACAGAATGCTAAAGTTCCAAAAAATAATGCTAACACCATACCCATACTATCAAAGCGATACAAAACATTCTGAATAAAATATGGATTAACAATAAAGAGAAAGGACAACGCTAATGCGTATTTACTGTACTTCGCTGAAAAACGCATATATACAAGTTTAGCAGAAACAGCTAAAACAATTATGCAAAAAAACCAATTAAATGGTGTTGGATCAACTATAGAAATTCTGAAAAGTGAGTATATTCTTGCTATAAAATCAGCCAAAGGTCTTGCTTGTTCCATCCATGCAAACTGACCATCTTGTATCCTATATAAATCATCGACATAAATCCCACCACCATATATGACAGGATAAATAAACAACGCTGATGATATTACTAGCATATAAAAAACTTTACTATTAAAGTTACTAAAATTTAATTGCTTTTTACCAAAACGAGAAATACAGCTCATACAAAGATACCCTTTATTAAAAAAATGAATAACCAAATATTTATTAGATATTTGATTAAAAGCTCAACAAATATTTTATAGTCATAGATAGAATATATAAAGAACAAATTTAAGCTTTTGATAAATACTTCAGACACTTTTCATACTTAAAAGAATAAACTGTGATATAGCCATTCATAAGGACTTAGTTGTTTTTTTCTAACTATCCCTCCATTTAACTAGAAATGACATTTCGTAAATAGTATAATTATTAGTGATTTATTTTATTAGTTGATATATTGGGAGGTTTTGTGATAAATCTAATTTTGTGTGGAGGTAGTGGTACTAGACTCTGGCCAATCAGCAGAAAACTTTTACCAAAGCAATTTGTTAAGATGTTTAATGACAAATCACTTTTTCAATTAACGATAGAAAGAAACTCTACTCTTTGTGATTCAACTATGGTTGTATCAAATGAGGGACAATTATTTCTAGCAAAAGATCAGTTAGATGAGCTTGGCATATTAGACACTAGCCTATTCTTAGAGGAACCTGTTGGTAGAGATACAGCTCCAGCTATTGCCCTTGCGTGCATGAAGCTTGATCCAGAAGAGATTGTATTTGTAACACCTTCTGACCATGTTATAACTCTAGATCAAGAATATAAAAACATTTTAAAACAAGCTAGAGAGCTAGCTAATGAAAATAATTTAGTAACATTTGGTATCACACCGACATTCGCTAATACTGGTTTTGGATATATCAAATCAAAAGGTGATTTTGATGTTGATAGCTTTCATGAGAAACCAGATAGCCAAACTGCTGAGAGATTTTTAGCTGATGGCAGCTATTACTGGAACTCAGGAATGTTTATGTTTAAGGCTGGTGTATTCCTTGAAGAACTTAAAAAACATTCTCCAGAAATATATTCTGCATCACAAAAAGCTTTTGTAAATAGTGAACTAGATGTCTCAGATGCTGTTGACTACACAGATATGATGAATATTCCAGCAAAGTCTATTGATTATGCAGTTATGGAAAAATCTGATAAAATTAAAATGGTAGCTGCAGACATTGTATGGAATGATGTAGGTAGTTTTGATTCATTATTTGATCAACTACCAAAAGATAATAGCAACAACACTATAAACAAAAACCACATAAATATAGATAGCAGAAACAATCTTATTTATGGGACTGAGAAAAAAATTGCAACCATTGGTGTTGATGATTTAATCATAGTAGATAGTGGTGATGCTCTTCTTATAGCTAAGAAAGGCAGCTCGCAAAGAGTAAAAGAGGTTGTTGAGCTATTAAGTGATGAGCTAAAAAACATCCATCTAACTGCACATAGACCATGGGGTACATACACAGTATTAGAAGATACTCCTGGTTACAAAATAAAAAAAATAGAAGTTAAACCAGGTAAAAGACTATCACTGCAAAAACACTATCATAGAAGTGAGCATTGGATTGTAGTCTCTGGTACTGCTACTGTTACAAAGGGTGACCAAGAATTTATTGTTCGTCCAAATGAGTCTGTGTATATTCGAATGGGTGAAATACATAGATTAACAAATAATGGTAAAATACCTGTAGTATTAATAGAAGCCCAAGTTGGTGAATATACAGGTGAAGACGATATTGTCAGAATTGAAGATGATTTTAATAGAGTTAAATAACTAGAGGTCAAACATATGAAAAAAGTAGCATTAATTACAGGTATCACAGGACAAGACGGTTCTTATTTAGCAGAATTTCTACTAAAAAAAGGGTATATCGTTCATGGTATTAAAAGAAGAAGTTCTCTATTTAATACAGATAGAATTGATCACCTATACCAAGACCCACATGTAGAAAATGCAAACTTAATCCTACACTTTGGTGATATGACTGACTCTATGAACCTAACTAGAATCATAGCAGAAACTCAACCAGATGAGATTTATAACCTAGCTGCTATGAGCCATGTTCATGTAAGTTTTGAGACTCCTGAATATGTATGTAATGCTGACGGTGCTGGTACTCTAAGAATACTAGAAGCTGTTAGACTGCTTGGTTTAGAGAAAAAAACAAGAATCTACCAAGCAAGTACATCTGAACTATATGGTAAAGTTCAAGAGATCCCACAAAAAGAAACAACTCCATTCTACCCAAGATCTCCGTATGCTGTAGCAAAAATGTATGCTTACTGGATCACAGTAAACTATAGGGAAGCTTATGATATGTTTGCTTGTAATGGTATATTATTCAACCATGAATCTCCTGTTCGTGGTGAAACTTTCGTTACGAGAAAAATTACTCGTGCAGCATCAAAAATCGCTCTAAACCTACAAGATAAATTATATCTTGGCAACCTAGATGCAAAAAGAGACTGGGGCCATGCTAAAGACTATGTAAGAATGATGTGGATGATCTTACAGGCTGAACAAGCTGAAGATTGGGTTATCGCAACAGGTCAAACAACAACAGTTAGAGACTTCGTTAAATTATCATTTGAATACGCTGGTGTTAAACTAAGATTTGAAGGTGAAGGTGTTGATGAGACTGGTGTAATTGATTCTTTAGATACTAAAAGAGCTGCTGAGCTTAATATTGATCTATCTCACTTATCAGAAGACCAAACTGTAGTTCTAGTTGACCCTAGATACTTTAGACCAACAGAAGTTGATCTTCTAATTGGTGATCCAACAAAAGCTGAAACTAAGCTTGGTTGGGATAGAGAATATGATCTTAAAGATCTTGTGAATGACATGATGCAGTCAGACCTAAAAATGATGACTAAAGATGTTTATCTAAAAGATGGCGGCTATAGAATAAATAGTTACTTTGAGTAAGAGTAATTACCATTGGTTATTAGTAACTGGTAATTAGTAAAATAATGGAATTAGGTAAGTTAGAGGTTTATAAGTTATCACTAGATCTTAGTAACGATATGTGGGAAATTTACTCTAAACTACCTAATGATTTAAAATACAATATTGGTAGCCAAGTTATTCGCCCCATAGACTCAATTGGAGCTAATATAGCAGAAGGATACGGACGCTACCATTATAAAGACAGTACTAAATTCTACTATAATGCTAGAGGTTCTCTCTGGGAGTCTAAACATTGGGTTTATTTATTATACAAGAGAGATTTGATAGATAAATCTTCATCTGATAATATTTTTGAAAACCTAAATATTTTAGGCAAAAAACTAAATTCTTTCATAAATAGTATAAAGGTAAAATATAAATGACTAATAACAAATCAACCAATAACAAGATAGATAAATCTTCAAAGATTTATGTGGCTGGACACAGAGGCCTGGTAGGTTCTGCTATTGTTAAAAATCTTGAAGCAAAAGGTTATACAAACTTAGTTTACAGAACTCATAAAGAGCTAGATCTAACTGATCAAATAGCTGTAGCAGAATTTTTTGAAACAGAAAAGCCAGAGTATGTAATTTTAGCGGCTGCTAAAGTTGGTGGAATAGTTGCTAACAATACTTACAGAGCAGATTTTATATATGAAAATATGCAAATTCAAAACAATGTAATTCACCAGAGTTATGTTAATGGTGTGAAAAAACTGTTGTTCTTAGGTAGCACATGTATTTATCCTAAAAATGCTCCTCAGCCAATGCCTGAAGACTGTCTACTAACTAGCCCATTAGAATATACAAATGAACCTTATGCAATTGCTAAAATTGCAGGTATCAAAATGTGCGAAAGCTATAATTTACAATATGGCACTAACTTTATATCTGTAATGCCGACTAACTTATATGGCCCAAATGATAACTTTGACCTTGAGAAATCTCATGTACTTCCTGCATTAATTAGAAAAGCACACTTAGGCAAGTGTCTTGAAAATAATGATTGGGGTGGAATTAGATCTGATCTAAAAACTAGTCCTATTGAAGGTGTTGATCACAACTCTTCTCAAGAAGATATTTTAGCTATTTTACAAAAATATGGTATTCAATTAAACACTGAGAACTCAAAATTTAACACTACTATTGAGATCTGGGGCACTGGTAAGCCTAGAAGAGAGTTTTTATATTCAGAAGATATGGCTGATGCTTGTGTGTTCTTGCTTGAAAACAGAGATTTTAAAGACACATACCCTGCTGATAGCAAAGAGATTAGAAACACTCATATAAATATAGGCACTGGAATTGATATATCTATCAAAGAATTGGCTGAGCTTGTTAAAAGTACAGTTGGGTTTAAAGGTGAGCTAGTATTTAACACTGAAAAACCTGATGGTACTATGGTTAAGCTTACTGACCCTTCTAAGCTTCATGGATTGGGTTGGAAACATAAGGTTGAATTAAAAAATGGTGTTGAGACAGTTTATAACTGGTATTTAGAAACAAAGTAATTTTAAATTGTTAATGTTTAATGCTTAATTATCAAAAAATCATATAAAATCGATCCTTCTAAATCTATACTTTGATTATCAAAACCAGTATTAGCTCTTCATTCTTTTAATTGAAATCTCTTTCATCTAATTATATACTTTGTATATATTAAAATATTTATAGATACGGTTTTCATTATGAAAGGAATTATCCTGGCTGGTGGTAGTGGTACTAGACTATACCCTATTACAAGAGGCATAAGCAAACAACTAACACCAATTTATGATAAGCCTCTAATATACTATCCACTATCTGTTCTTATGCTTGCGGGTATTACTGAGATTTTAGTTATTTCGACACCGCATGATCTTCCAAATTTTGAGAGGCTACTTGGTGATGGCTCTGATTTTGGTATAAAACTTAGTTATGCTGAACAACCCTCGCCTGATGGTCTTGCACAAGCATTTATTATTGCTGAAGAATTTTTAGCAGGAGATGATGCATGTCTAGTACTTGGTGATAACATCTTTTATGGTCATGGACTTGATAAAATGTTAGCTAAAGCCATTAAAAATGCTAGCGAAGATAATGTTGGCACAGTATTTGGCTATAGAGTAAATGATCCAGAAAGATATGGTGTGGCAGGTTTTGATGAAAATGGCACGGTCACATCTATCGAAGAAAAGCCTGTAAATCCAAAATCAAATTACGCTGTAGTTGGCTTGTATTTCTATCCTAATGATGTTGTTGAAAAGGCAAAACAAGTTCAGCCATCTGATAGAGGGGAGCTTGAGATATCCACTCTTAATCAAATGTATCTTGAAGAAAAAAGATTAAAAGTTAAAACAATGGGAAGAGGCCATGCATGGTTAGACACTGGCACACATGAGAGTATGCTAGAAGCCAGCAATTTTGTACATACGATTGAAAACAGACAAGGTTTAAAAGTTGCTTGTCTTGAAGAGATAGCTTTTGAAATGGGTTATATTTCAAAAGAGAAGTTACTAGAGCTAGCAGAGCCGCTTAATAAAAATCAATACGGTCAGTATCTTATCAAAAGAGCTGCAGAAGGTAGAATCAAGCAATGAAATTTACAAGAGCAAGGATTAGTGATGTGATTATCTGTGAACCAACTGTTCATGGTGATGATAGGGGTTATTTTGTTGAAACATTTAGACAAGACAAATTAGAAGAGTTTATAGGGTATAAAATCAACTTCTGTCAAGATAACGAATCTAAGTCATCTTATGGTGTATTAAGAGGCCTTCATTATCAATTACCTCCTCACGCACAAACTAAACTTGTGAGAGTTATCCAAGGTAGAGTACTAGATATAGCTGTAGATATTCGCAAAGATAGCCCTACATTTGGGCAACATGTGGCTGTGGATTTGAGTGCTCAAAACAAAAAACAAATACTTGTACCCAGGGGATTTGCTCATGGTTTTGTTGTGTTAGAAGATGACACAATATTTGCATATAAGGTAGATAACTATTACTCACCAGAATGTGATAGAGGTATAGCTTTTGATGACAAAGATATTGCCATAGATTGGAAGGTGGCTAATAGTGAACTTAGACTTTCTGCTAAAGATAAGACTCAACCAAAACTTTCTGAAATAACTGATTTGTTTGAGTTTGGAAAGGATTATTATTAATACTGAATTTTGAATTATAAATTTTGAATTGGTAGTTGCCAAGTAATTAGATCTAGCTCAAAATATTTAATAAACATTAAACATTAAACATTATGAAAATATTAGTCACAGGTGGTAATGGGCAACTAGGCTCTGAAATTAGAGAGCTAGTGGATAATCGTAAAAAGATTCCGGATCAAGTCCGGAATGACAGCTTAGAGTATTTGTTTACTGATAGTAAATCACTAGATATAACAAACCATAATGTAGTAGAAGAATTTATAAATAAAAATGATATCAAAGTCATTATAAACTGTGCTGCATATACGACTGTTGATAAGGCTGAATCAGATAATGAAATGGCTGATAAAATAAATCATCTAGCAGTTGCTAACATGGCTAAGATTGCTAAAAAAAACGATATCAGGTTAATACACATATCTACTGACTATGTTTTTGATGGTCAAAACTATAAGCCATATGTTGAGACAGATATCACAAACCCTCAAGGTGTTTATGGTAAAACCAAATTAGATGGTGAATTAGCTATAAAATCAATTGCTCCTAAAAATTCTATAATAATTAGAACATCATGGGTCTACTCTTCTTTTGGCAATAACTTTGTCAAAACCATGCTTCGCTTAGGTAAAGAAAAAGAATCACTCGGTGTAATATTTGACCAGATTGGTACGCCTACTTATGCAAGAGATTTAGCTAAAACAATTATCGATATAATCAAGTTAGAAGATTCTCGTATCAAGCACGAGAATGACGGTTGTAGTGTTGAAATTTATAATTATAGTAATGAAGGTGTAACAAGCTGGTATGATTTCGCCAAAGAAATCATGTCTCAAGCAAGTTTAAGCTGCAATGTTAATCCTATAGAAACAGTCGACTATCCAACTCCTGCAAAGCGTCCACACTATAGTGTGTTAAACAAGTCAAAAATCAAAAAAGACTTTGATATTGAGATACCTCACTGGAAAGATTCTTTATCTGACCGTCTACGAAAACTGAATAACTGAAACTAGTTATCACACCGAAACCAATCGCCATACCCATAAAAATGGTAAAATGTCATTGAAATCGGATATGTTTATATACTTACAAATGATAATAATTCTGCTTTATAATGGAAAACAGATTTAATTAATGAATCTAACCTAGGCTGGTATGACTTATATCCAAAAATACTGGAGTAATCTATCATTTACTGTCATCCTGAACTTGATTCAGGATCTCTAAAAGCTGGTGGAATAACTATAGAGATTCCGTGTCGTAGCACGGAATGACAAAATAAGTTTATTGTACTTGTAGAAAAACACCAGCCATCCTGAAATAGATTCAGGATCTCTAAAAGCTGGTGGAATAACTACAGAGATTCCGTGTCGTAGCACGGAATGACAAAACAAGTTTGTTATATTTGTAGAAAAATACTAGTCATCCTGAACTAGATTCAGGATCTCTAAATACTGATGGAATAATTACAGAGATTCCGGATCGAGTCCGGAATGACAAAATAAGTTTGTTGTACCTGTAGAAAAACACCAGTCTTTAAAGATACCCACCTGCGCGCGAATGACAAAAAACAAGAAAGCCATTTAAATCAAAACTTTACTCACAAAATTAACTTTGGTATTAACTAATAACCAATAACAAGTTACAATTACTCTATAAGGTTTTAAGAGCTTCAAGTCTCTGTTGAATATATAAAGGATTCAAAATGAACTACAAACCAAAAAACATACTAGTAACTGGTGCAGCGGGTTTTATCGGTAGTAACTATGTACGCATGATGCTATCACGCTATAGTGATGTAAAAATAGTGTCTTATGACAAGCTAACATATGCCGGTAGCTTAGATAACCTAGCAAACCTTGCAAACGAGCATAATCACAGCTTTGTAAAAGGATGTATCTGTGATGAAACTTTAGTTTATGACACATTAAAAGAACATAACATTGACACAATAGTTCATTTTGCGGCAGAGTCACATGTTGATAACTCTATTGCTAACCCAAAAGTGTTTTTAGAGACAAATGTACTAGGTACTTTTAACCTACTTAATCAAGCAAAAAGATATTGGTTAGATGAGCAAGGTTTAGATGAGACAGGCTGTAAATTCCACCATGTATCTACAGATGAGGTATATGGTACATTATCGAAAGATGATCCTGCATTTACAGAGACTAAGGCGTATGAACCAAACTCACCCTACTCTGCATCTAAAGCTGGTTCTGACCATATAGTTAGAGCATACTACCATACCTACAAACTACCAGTTACAATATCTAACTGCTCGAATAACTATGGACCATATCAGCATCCAGAAAAGCTAATCCCTGTAGTTATCAAAAGCTGTATCGAGCAGAAATCTATCCCAGTATATGGAGATGGCTCAAATATCCGTGATTGGCTATATGTTACAGATCATTGTGATGCCATCCAAACAGTGGTTGAGAAAGGTGAAATTGGTGAAGTTTATAATATTGGTGGTATTAATGAGGTTGATAACCTAACGCTTGTAAATACTATCTGTAAGCTAATGGATCAATACAAGCCAGAAAATGCTCCTCACAGTAAATTAATAACTTTTGTAGAAGATAGAAAAGGCCATGACTGGAGATATGCTATCGACAATAGTAAGATCCAAAATCAGCTAGGCTGGAAACCTTCTCAAGATTTTGAGAAAATGTTTAAGCAAACTATAGAGTTTTACTTAAAATAAACAAGATTTTTAATTTTTCAGATACAAAGGCAATACTATGATTAATAGAACTGAAGAGCAAATAATGAGTAGCTGGAAAGATTGTGGCACTGGTGTTTTTCTCAGTATTTTTTGCATCACCTACAATCTTGAAAGCTATGTGGAAGAAGCACTAGACAGTATGCTAATGCAAAACACAACATTTTCTTTTGAAATAGTTATAGGAGATGATTGCTCCAAAGATAAAACCGTAGAAATAATAAACAAATATGTACAAAAATATCCTAACATCATTAAATTAATAGCCAGAGAAGCTAATGTTGGATATACTAAAAACTTTTCTGGAACCTTTGGTGCTTGTACAGGCAAATATATAGCATTTTGTGAAGGCGATGACTACTGGACAGACTCTAACAAACTACAAAAGCAGATAGATTTTCTCGAAGCTAATCCAGACTTTATGGGGTGTGTTCATGATACTAAATACTTAAAAGACGGTATCGTAACGAATGAACTAGTTGTAAATAACACTAAAGATGTCTTTTGCTTTGAAGATTATGCAAACCATGCATATGCCCACACCAGCTCTTATGTATTTAGGTACGACTGTCCAAATAAAGATAAAATTCAAGCATATTTTAGTAAATGGGCAGGAGATTTATTCTCTTTACTTGTTTTCTCGAAGTTTGGTCCTATTAAGCGCATACCAGAGGTTATGTCTGTATATAGAACACATTCTAGTGGCATTCACAGCTTAACAGGAGAGGAAAAGCAGACAAATAGCTATCTAAAAAACATATTAATTCTTGGTGATATATTTTCCGAGGAAAGAGACTTATTTATTAAAATGTTCATAAATGTTTTAAGTCAAAAGATAGATAAACTACCCAAGGATTTTTTCAATACATTATTTAAGGATGTCGCACTATATGTTTCTTCGGAGACATATTTAGATATCATAAAAATATTGATCTTAGACAAATCTATGCAAACACAAGCTATTAACGAATGTAACAACTACATCAAATTACTTGAGAAACAAGTAAATGATAACTCTTTTAAATCATTAATTAAAAAATTGATAAAAGCATTGGCTAGACCCTACTCTAAAAAATTAAAGTAGTTGAAAGAGAATTTTTAGAATGTAGTAGTCAACTTAGTCCATACAAACCAAATCCAACATCATAAAGTGGATACCGTGATCAAGTCACTGCATGACAAAATAAGTTTGTTGTACTTGTAGAAAAACACTAGTCATACCCGTGAAGACGGGGATCTCATAGCTAATGGACACAGGGCAAAGATCAACTATGTTGTAAATTATTTACGAAATTTGCATTTTCAGTCTCAAATCTCTAATTTTAGCATTAGCAATAACTATAATTTTTCTCATTCCAGCCATTAATGCTACCATTTTCTTTTTACCCTTTTCAACCAAGTCTCTATAGAATATTCCTAACTTGCCATTGCTACGAGCAGCAGTCATTGCAGACATAAATAGTATTGATTTTATGTCTTGTCTACCACCACAAGTTCTTCTGTAGCCTATTTTTTTGACCACTCTCATATGGGTG
>RQTK01002139.1:1532-14548 GCA_003991915.1 Elysia chlorotica | reverse complement strand
CTCAGCTGTAAAAAGTACGAACTTGTCATAGTTTTATTCGTACTTAAGTTGTGACAGAAAGAATATTATTCCGTGAAAATTATCCATGAAATCAAGGCTTATTTTTTAATGAGTGTTCACACCATTACTGATCCTCCAGTCGACATTAACATTTCTATGTGTTTAATGTGTAATATTATTCTAAACCCGTTTTACGCATTTGATCTTGTAGCATATTAATTTTTAGTTGCTTGTGTCTCTATGAAACCCACAATCATATCGATCTACTGTCGATTAGTTTAGGTATCTCGGTTATCTCCCCTGATTCCTGCCCTGGGTAACCGTCTGTAAGTATTCGAGATCTGAAGTCATGTTCAGGCAGCTTTCCATGTTTCTGTCAAACCGAAGCTACCCAAAATAACAAGCAAAGTCAGCGAGTTTATTAAAGTAAACAGATCATTGCATAACAAGGGTAATAGTGATCTATTTTGTTTTAAATTAGTCCATGTATCATAGGATAGACTAGTATTCAGTGAGATTTTGTCGTTATGCCTACCAGCCTACTAGACTTAGAATGTCCTAACTGTAGCAAATATCTTAATGATATATCTCGCTTTGGTTCTAAATGCAAATTAATGTTTGTTTATTTTGGTCACCCTGACTGCTATTTTTGGAAGCCTCGGGGTAGTCTCAAACAGTGGTAGTTCTAGATCATGAACCAGCAACACTCTAGGCTGTACAAGCCAACAGGGTAATCATTTCTTACTACCAAAATTAAAAAAAGATGCAAAGTTATTTTTTTATAATTATTTATCTAGGAATTTTTCTACTTGGGCTTACTTTTAAATGAAGTATCCACAAGCCCATATAGGAGATAAGTCTTTTATTTTCAGTTTTTAGTTTTCGTGAGTTTTTTTTTCTCTTCCGACCCTCCTGCAATCTTCCATTACTGACTGTGTGTGTATGTTTGTCTGTCTCTCTTTCTCTCTTTCTCTTTCTCTCTGTCTCTCTTTTTTCTCTTTCCCTCCCCCTCTCTCTCTCTCTCTCTCTCTCTTTGTCTCTCTATCCTAGCCTCTACTTTTTTTTCATTTTCTTAGTTTTTACTTGTTTCCTCTTGTTCTTTCTTGATCAGTTAAGTCAATATAATTATGGTGGAAGTTATTTTACTTTTAGGTTTTCTTTTGTTGTTGTGTTTTTTGTTGTTGTTTTTTTTTTTTTTTTTTTGGGGGGGGGGTTGCATTGTTTTAATGTTTGTTGTCGAGATTTTTTGTTGTTTTGTTTTTTTCTTTGTTTTTTTATTATTACTATTAATTAAGTGTTTGTTGGATGTCTGTTGCCTTCTTTAATCTCAAACTCAGCTTCCTCGTCTGAATCCCCCCCTCCCCCAAACGAATTATAAGCTGTTGGGGAACTCAACACTGTTGCAACGTTAAGAAAAAGACAGAAATATAATTATATTTTATACTTGCTTGAGATGAAATAGGTGTAGGAAATTAACATTTGAAGAGTGGCGTGGGAAGGAAATAGGAGACGAAAGGTGGGCGTGAAGAAGTAAAAGAGAGAGAGAGAGAGAGAGAGAGAGAGAGAGAGAGAGACAGACAGACAGACAGACAGACAGACAGACAGACAGACAGACAGACAGACAGACAGACAGACAGACAGACAGACAGACAGACAGACAGACAGACATACAGACAGAAAGAGCCAAAGAGAGAGGGGGGTGAGGGTGTTAAACAGTTAAGCATTAGAGATCGACAGACCAAAAATTTCGAAAAAGGACACGTTGTACTGAGAGTAGGAAAGATAAGAAAAGGGAAACCAAGACTGGAGGGAGAGTTTCGGAGAAATGAACTAAAAAAAACAACAACAGGATGTTCTGTAAATATAATGGCAGTGCTTTCCTCCAAAAGAGAAGATGTATACGTATTTTTTAAAATTTTACGAAGCTTATGTTTATTTATTATCCTTGATTATTTCGTACCACCGATAGATAATTAGCCGAAATTGTAATACTTTTGGTTATTTTGTATTCAACATGTCCACTTCCGAGGTTTTATTCTAGTAGCTTCAGTGGCGGTAGTTGCCTGTGTTAGAGAGAGAGAGAGAGAGAGAGAGAGAGAGAGAGAGAGAGAGAGAAAGAGAGAGAAAGAGAGAGAGAGAGAGAGAGAGAGAGAGAGAGAGAGAGAGAGAGAGATAGATAGATAGATAGATAGATAGATAGATAGATAGATAGATAGATAGATAGATAGATAGATAGATAGATAGATAGATAGATAGATAGATAGATAGATAGATAGATAGATAGATAGACAGACAGACAGACAGGCAGACACAAAAGGAGCGCAGGGAATAAGGGGGTGGGGGGAAGGGTGACAGAGTTTTAGAGAAAGTTCGGGAAAGAGAGGGAGGGAGAGAGAGAGGGTTGAGGGAGGGGGGGGTGTAGGGACGCCATCGTTAAGCAGGTTGCCAAGGAGGTTTCTATCTTGAACTCCTGTTGTGGATCTCACACCTTCAATAAAATCCGATGGGCACACTGAAGATTTAAAAATCATGTCTCATCTGCAACCTACCACAGAACCAGCTAACACCGCCTTTACTATTTACACGGCATTGAAAAAGCACCACCATAAAATATTGTAAGGGTCCAGTACTAGAAGTGCCTTAGTGCCAAATCAGTGTTTTGAGAAAATGTCATTGAAATATTTTAAATGATAAATTCATGTATTCCTTTAGGTTTCATTTTCACATAACAGGGGTACGGAAATCGAAGCTAGCTCACGCGAACTTCAAAAGTAGGAGGTGGCTATTCCTCTAGCAGCCTTGGTTTGGAGTTGCTTGCTGATCCATCTATTGTTTGTAACAGCTGCCTCAGCTGGAGTCATATAATGTGCTTAAATCTGAAGGTATTACATAACCACATTATTTCTCACTTTCTACCCCCCCCCCTTATTTTTTAGCCTTTCCCTCGCGTTCCCTTTCCTCTGTATGACTGCCTCTCTCTCACACACTCTGTATCTCTCTCTCTCTCTCTCTCTCTCTCTCTCTCTCTCTCTCTCTCTCTCTCTCTCTCTCTCTCTCTCTCTCTCTCTCTCTCTCTCTCTCTCTCTCTCTCTCTCTCTCTCTCTTCCCCACCTCTCTCTGTGCTCTTTTTCCCACCCCCCCCCCCCCGTAAATAAATAAATATATAAATAATAAATTCATGAAAATAATATTTAAAAAAAATAGGTAACTAAATAAATAAATAAATAATGTATTGTTTTTTTTGTCGGATCGTCTGCTGTCTGTTTTTCAATTTTTTTTTTAGACTTGTACCCTCCTACGCTTGACTCTGTACTTCTCTTTTCCGATCCTCCGCAAAAAAATAATAAAACCTGAAACCTAGTTCATTTTATATATATATATATACTTACACTTAGATCAATAATAGTGCACCAGACATTTGTAGGAAAAAGTTCAATCAAATTTCAGAGCAAAGAACGAGATATATAATGCTATAAACCAGAAGCCATTTTTTCGATCCTCCATTTTAAAGTTCCTACTGATTTCGTTCATATACTTAAACAAAACAAAAAAAAACAAAACAAAAATCAAAGCAAAAAAACATCGATCTCTGAAATTACCATGACAAACAAAATACGATTTTTTGCTGAATACCTTGATTGGCAACAAACATTGCCATTAGATTCATTAAACTAATTTGTTTTTCTTATACACAGAAGTTTAATTTCCTGCAAAGAAATAATAACTTGGATATTTCGAACCTTGTTCATTGGTATTGGGTCTTATTTAAAAGAAACAAGTAAATACAGCAATACATAAAAAATAATAGCAAAGCACAAATTCTGAAGATTAAGCCGTTCCCTGTAGATTACGCAATCATAACACTTTCTTGATTTTCTTCCTTTCACTGATCGATGCTCCACGTGATGCGCGTGCCGTTGATGGCTGCTCAGATTCAGTATTATTAAAAACGTGGCTCTGAACTGTGACTGTGGTTATGATAAAACCTTTCGCTGTCAGGGGAGCCAGATTTACTCACGCGACCCCGAGTCCTACTCGACAACTTTAGATATCCAGTGCTTAAGTTAGATAACATGAATTCATGAAAGCAGACCCCAAGAGACACGGACAGGTTGAGGCCTAAGCGTACATAGCTTTGATTACCATTGCGATGTAGCAGCGCCGTAGGTAAAAAAAAAAAAAAATACAGGTTTTGCGACATGCGATGATATTAAATTAATGACAGTCAGACCCCAAAGGCATGGAGTTTTCTGAACGCTCATTGGCTCCGGGAGCAAGGATAGAGCTGTGATATGACGCCGGGTCAGATCCATTTAACTATCGTCTTCGTTTTCCCTATGGATTCGGCTATCCCAAGACCTGTAATCCGTCTGGGTAACCTAGAAGACGGAAAAATAAAGAAAGAAAACGCACTCTCCTTATTGAAGTCAGCTCCCATTCTTCGTGAAGAAAAGTCTTAGATCAATAATAGTGCACCAGACATGTGTTCAATCCAATTTCAGAGCAAAGAACGATTATATTGGCTTTCAAATAATATTCATTGTGGTAGAAATACCCTTTTAAAAACTATCAAAGGCACAATTTTGTGAAGCCTCAGCTCGTACCAGTTCAATACAACCTGATCTTACATCTTCTTAGATAGTAATAATGTCCAACAACATGGCAGTTAAAAGAAATACGTGAGCTTACTTCGCTCAATGAGAATGAAATGTATTTCCACATCATCAAGGAGCCTTTGTTAATAAAGTGGACTCTTCTTTTTGTGGATAGGAGACTGAACAGGGTCTGTCAATTATTCTCTGATCAAAGACAATGTCAGGGTCCAGGGGAAAGATTAACATCCCTTGGCAATTAGATTCCCCGCTTTGCTTGAAGAAATCAGAGAAGGTCAACAGGCATTAATCTCACAGTAACATTATGTTGTAGATCTCTTTTAAAAACCAGAACAAAGCGTAGCGATAAGCGTTATTCGCCCTTTTGTTTGACGGTGTGAATTGAGCATAAAATATAGTTCATAAGTCGCAAGCACAACGTCTCTGCAGCTTAGTACAATAGTATCTTACTCGTCGTAAGCCTTCTTGATAGCATCTTGTTACTACGCGTCATAAGCTACCAAGACGTTGTGCTCGCGGCCATTGAACTCTATTTTGGTGCGCTTTGTATTCTAACCACCTTGCGTCATTCTTGGTCACTCATGGTCAATTCTCAAGTCTGCGTCCCTTGGCCTGGGGGTCCACGATGAACCCTTTACAGGGAGATGAGGGATGCCAGTTGGAAGCCTCAGATTGCACGCTCGACAGTCCAGAAGGACTATTGACTGAGCAATCATGCACTCTTAACCCTGCCATAACTACAGTCATTATCTCACCACTAGGGATTTGATATGGACATTGTGTTTATAGTTTTCAAGTGAATCACGACCAAGCGGCAGAGAGACCTTATTTCTGGACTACATAAAAGTACTTGATAATAATAATAATAATAATAAACACAGTTTATTTACAGATAAATTTTACACATTAAAATCTTATTTAAAAAGTAAATATGACATAGCAACATAGAACATAGATAATTTATGTCTAAAATTACAAACAAAAAGAATCCATTCATACAAGAACATGACTTGCATACACAATTAAGCTAAGCGGTCGAACAAATGTGTTTTTAGGTTTTTTAAACGTCGCTTTTGAGTCAGTATTTCTCAGTTGTTGTGATAGACAATTCCAAATTTTCGGTGCAGCTGCATTAAAAACTCTTTCACCAAATCTCTTAGTTCTAGATCTTTTTACGTTAATAAGTTTTTTTTCCGCTCGAGCGAAGGGACCGAATGGTAAGTAGGGCCGTTTCGTTAATACATCTGTAAAAGATAATGGATGTCTTATACTCAATGCATGATTTTACTGACAACCAATGTAGATGCTAAAGGGGAGGGGTTACACGGTCCCGCTTTCTAGTTGTCCTGTTACTATTCTAGCAGTACTATTTTGGCATCTCTTCATCCTGTCCAGACTCTTGTTAGATACATTCAAATATAAAGAGCTACAGTAGACCAACCGTGAAAGAATGAAGGCTGAAGCATGGGTATGTTTCGTCCAGATATTTGTCATTGCGCTTATTCTCCGTATTTCAAGATAGATCAACCTACAAAGGTGACTAATGTATGGCTTCATCGTTAAATGATGATCTACAATCACACCAAGATTTTTAGCTTGTTTTATAAACTTAAATACATCATGTCCAACATTTATATGTGTAATCACATTATCTTTCAGTTGACATCTGACATCAAATATGAAACACTCTGTTTTGTCCCTATTCAGCTAAAGTGTGTTTGCAATCATCCAGTTTCCTACTTCCTTAGTAGAAACTTAAAATTTTCTTACAAACCCAGGAAAATCTCATGGTAAAACTGATTTATAAAGCTGGGTATCATCCCGCATACTTATGATGCTTTAAGTCATATGCGCTTATACTTAAACTATTAATACAATACAAGTTAGTACATAATACCAAATAATGTATGTTTGAGTTGGTTACATGGTTCGTTAAGTCTCATGATGCCTATCGGCAGCAACTCGGCTGTATCGCAAATGGATCACAGATTATACTTGCAGCCATAAGGCGAGAATGCCAAATACCTGCATGACCAAGAATACAATACTTTTTCATTTGTTTTAAATCCGAAATGACTATTCAATAATATTTCCGAAATATTTTCTGAAAACAATTTGCCCTTGACTATTTCGAAATCAGCTGGCTGTTTTTTGGTTTCAAATAATGTCTATCATCCTGATTGTGGGAAAGAAGATTGCACAAAATTTGTACAACTCCAATGACAGTAATCTATGTTCCTTAAACCTTACAGTTTTTCACATAGACATGATAGGATTTGAATCAAATAAGGTATGTTTCTTTAGAATAAATAAAAGAAATCTTTATTCAGTTTTTGAGGCCTGAGGTCATGTAACGAAAAACAAATTTAAAGAATAAATAATTTTTGCGAAGATTTCAAATGTGAGATATACATCATAGTCTAACAACCAAAACTGAAGTAACATCCTTCAAATTAACGATTTCATAATAGACGGCTAAAACTATTTGCATGGTATTCGCAAATATTTAACGCAAAAATGCATATTAATTCCTAAAACTGAACATATTCATCATCTGCCTTCTCAACAATTCATCCATATTAAGTGGCTTCGTTAAGTCATTGCTTTTCGCAGCCTGCTCAATGGATCGCCGGTAGTGTTTGGGCCACTCGTGGTCCGCCATGTTGATGACGTAGATCGAATCTAGATCGTTGATGCGGATGCCGGGACGGCCATCTTGGAACTGACGCCAGTACACGCCCATAATCAGAAGGAAACGTCCAGGGAGGAAGCAGGAGTTCAGGGGGGAGGTGCTAGACCTGCCCTTATCCAAGTTGGGGTGGCGGTACTCATTGCTCTGATCATGAAATACTACTCTTGTCACATCTCCAGATAAATCCTGTAGACAGAAGAAGAGAGAAGTTTGAATTATAACAGCTGCAAAAGTTAACAAATTGTAATAGCCTTTTAAAATAATAAAAAAAAAATTTTTAAATAATCACATTTACTTCCCTTTAGATTCACGCATAATCCCATTCAGAGGCTGAGGCATCCACCAAGATTTGAAACTTGGGAATCCTGATTATTAGCCAAGAGCATGGCTGTCTGAACTAACTGGTGCAACAAGTTATATAACCCATACACACCGGCAATCAAAAGTGTGCACAGATTTTTTAACCATCCTTCTCATAAATTTTTATTCTTGTAATATAATCTACTATCTGAGATGCCCGGCTTCGCTCGGGTTTTGAGACACTGTACGGAAATAAAATGGTTTTTAAAATTTATACTGATAGAGATAAAGCTTGGGTTTTGGGTCACTTTGCGCAACTAAAATGGTAAAACATAGTCGTAGAGATAGAAGTTTAAAGCCAAAAAAGCTAAACAAATTGAATGTGATACAAATGGGTGCACCACTTAAAAATGCATATCAATAGTTTTGATAACTGATGCTGTGATATTTACAGGATTTCTTTGTAGACAACATTTCTTTTAGATCCATTTTTATCCCCTTATTCGATGATAGTCGACTTAGTCCATATAGAATTTAAATTGGGTTCGATTGTTTTTAAACCCCGAAAGATCCCCATTCGATAGAGCTAGAATTCAGTACTATAACCCGGGCAGAGCCAAGCACGAGAGCATGTTGAACGGAAAAAATTTTAAAAATTATGTGTGAGATCTATGAGTAGTAAAAGTCTAGACCTAGATATTTGATTTTTCTTTTAGATCCATGTTTATCCCCTTTTCGATGATAGTCGAGGTAGATCCAGATAGAATTTGAAATGGGCTTGAATGTTTTTAAACCCCTAAAGATCTATAAGCGGTAGTGTTGACATTGAATGGGTTTAAGAAAATTATGGTTGTAGTAACACCAAGAAATTTCAACTATTGAAATATTATAACCCTGGCAGAGCCCCCCACCCATTTGAACCTAGCCCGCCTTCACTTGCGATGAGCTGAAATAAAAAACAGCAAAGGCTGCTTGATCAACGAATCAATTTCAATTTCTAAAATCTAATTAATGCTTTATGCGTCATCATGAAAAAGAAATGAAACCGCCTAAAACATTAAGAAAATTCCAACCTACCAATATATCTAAATTTCAAGTTTGTACCATGAGTAGTTATGGCGGAGAAGCCAATCATAATTTCACCAGTTCACAAATATATAATAAGATTATCCTTAACTTAAAAGAAATATACATGCTTCTTTCTCATACCAGGCAACATTTTTGCATCATGGATCTCTTCATATATCCCTTGCCCTCCGTCTTTTTCTGTTCTCTTCTCCTCTTTTTCCTTTCCTTTTTTCCTCCTTCTCCTCTTTCTCCTTTACTTTTTTCCTCCTTCTCCTCTTTCTCCTTTCCTTTTTTCCTCCTTCTCTTTCTGGACTTCTACCTCAAAGGATAGAGAAACAACTTACCCCCACAAGACAAGTGTATCGCCCCCATGGATGGTATACCAAATCCTGAATCTCCACAAGCAGGTTGCACCAGGCGCCTCTTTCATCTGGCATAAAGTAAAAAGAGAAACCGTGACATATGTAGGCCTATATCCTTGTGAATGTATCAAGATCAATTCTTTTTTTCTTTCTATTCTGTAAAACAACGATTGCAGCACAGTAGTCCTAACTAGATAATTTATAACAATTATAGGTGGATTGCTTTTACTAAGCTTTCATAGCTAGCCCTATCAGTGATGTAGCTGCTACAATTAATGGACCTCGCCCTTTTTCTTTTCTTACCCTTTTTCAAAATATTGTATAAAAAAAGAAATATTAAAACTGTTTTTATTACACTGCTGTTCCGTAGGCATGTCTCGTAACAGAACGCTGTAGTCCTTAGCATGCTTTAAATCCGGGAAAAACCGTAAGGCCGGGTACACTCTCGCTCTAGCAATGTCAAACCGGTCGCAGCGCCCTGTAGTGATGGAAAAAAATGTACTTTAGTTTTAAATTTCATATTTAACTTTTTTGAAGGAGAAAAACAAACAAAAGTATCTTAAGAGAAGCAGGCATCTTCTTAATAAAATCCGGACACAGAGAAAAATGCTTTGGTCATATCATGCGCAGACATGGTTTGGAACATATTACAGCAAGTGAAATAAACGGAAGAAAAGCGAGAGGATGGCAGAGAGAAATGAACTGGGACGGGATAGCAAGAAGGATCAGTGGAAGTAAAGGGATTGAACTGATTGTGAAATGCGAGGACAAAGAGATGTGGAGGGACATGGTTGCCAACAGGCACGGCACTACATGATAATGATCGAACTAAGCCAATACAGAACAAAATAGAAGCAGATAAATGTGGTTCTGAAGGAAATTGCAAAGAATACCATGTACAGCAAAAAGTCCGACGAACGCTTAAGTAATAAAAGAAGTAGGAAAAACTAGATCATTGATTAACAGAGTAAGAGAGATACATGTAGCTTTCATTGGTCACATAATGAAAAGGAAAGGTTTGAAACATCTTATCAGTACAGAGATATTGCATATTTAACGGAATACGAGATAGTTGAAGGCAGTAAAAATAAATTAAAGACATCTGTACTTTCGTCAGGCAGGTATCAAAGACTTTGGAAGGACATGATCGCCAACGCTATGGAGCAAGGCACCTGATGTTGGTGATCTAACACATATAAACGGTATGGATTATATATTATTGGGTCACAGTTTAATTTTCAGATAAGCATTAAGTATCAATATTTTCCAATGAAGGTAACTATATTATTTTCATAAATTCACATTATTATATGCATGCCTTGAGATTTGTCGCTAACTGTCACATCATAGTCAATATTTGGTCTTCAGGTACTAATACGTGGCAATAAACATGAAAGCTTTCAATTATTACATCAGCAAAGCAAGGGATGATAATTTAAAAACCAGTAAACAAATGCATGTGCAATTTAAAAAAAAAAACGTGAAAAAAGCAATACCATAGTAAGAGAGTTATACATCAGGCTTTTTTTTTCGTCTTTTTTGGCGTTTTCATAAACAGAATTCCTTCTCTTGTTTATCAGAATTTTTTGAAACATTCTATGGTAAAAAATATTCATGAAAATAATGGTGCTGAAATTTTACACACATCATCTCAAGATATTACTTAACCTAGAGGTCATACCTAACATTTTGTAACACTTCTCTGTAAATTGATCAGTTTTCACAAGCGAGTACCATAATATTTTTGGCAGAATATGGAAAAAAGCCTTATCATAAAATGGTTTTCGTTTCATTTTCGGGATCGATTAAATGCTAAAAATATTTAAAGACCGTAAAATGTTGAACTAATTTTTTTTATTTATAAATTTCTAAAGTTTATCTTAAAGTATCTGGAAAATACTAAGTAACCATAATAAGACGCCTGAAACATTTTTCTTTACCATTGTTTTGTAGATGTTTCATGTCGAACTTACAATGATTTTAGAAGAAGAAAAACTCACAACAAAAAATCTTGTGAGCTTTGAAGTCCGCTAGCTGACACTCCTTGCTACAGTAAGAGACAGCACAGCACCGTGCGCAGCGTTTGAGAGGCTCAGGGCTAGTCTTCTTGCACAGGTTACAGATGATGCACACTTCGGACATCACATCTAGCTCGCCACGTTTAACCTTAGGACCGTCTGAAAATAATAACAGGCGAATGCAAGCGGATTATACTTCTTAGCTATACTGCTGAGGAAAACTTTATTATTATTATTATTATTATTATTATTATTATTATTATTATTATTATCATTATTATTATTATTATTATTATTATTATCATTATTATTATTATTATTATTATTTGTACTATTATTATGATTGTTATGATAATATTTTTTTAAATAGTTTTAATAATAATGGCTTTTAATAAAAAATAACCAGGAGTCTGAGCATTATTTCTGAAAGATATGGATTATGATTGAACTAAGGAGCATGTTATTAAGCTAAGATATGCACAATTTTGAGGACACCCATTTCATCGCTCAAAATTTTTTGTATAAAGCAATTGACTTTTATATCCTCATCTATCAAACCACTATTTTTCTCAATCATCTAAATGTTCTATTATTCTCTTCTTCTGTGTAAGATTCCCCTGAATAGACTTAGATATGTTCACTTTAGAGAATCAGAGAGGCACAGAGAGAGAGAGAGAGAGAGAGGGGGGGGAGGGGGTTGAGAGAGAGAGAGAGAAAGAGTGAGGAGAGTGAGGGAGGGGGAGAGAGGGGAAAGAAATGGAGAAAGAGGAGATAGAGAGGGGGAGGAAAGATAATAGAAAGGAGAGAAGAAGAGGTAGAGCAGTACTCCCCCCTCACTAACTTACCTGGGCAGGACTCGTTGGCCATCCCCTTTGCCAAATGTCTTGGTCGCCTGTAGACTCTGGGTCCAGAACCTCCTGTCCACTCTATGTTAGTGAGGATACCATTGCCTACCTGATGGGTGGTTATTTTACCGGCAACTTTGGCTGCACCATCACGATCATCACCATCGCTCCCGTCCTTGTGGGGAGCTCTGGCACTCTCTGATGGATCGTCTGAGCCAAAAGCGCCGTCTCTTTTAACGTTGGCAGATTTAGTGAAAATCTGGCTGCTGTCAGATTTGCGCGCCGAACCAATCCTTGGTTCTCCAGATGATTTTTTAGATGTTTTTGTTGGAGCTGATGTCTTACCACTCTTTTGTGTCTTAACCTGATGGTCACAATCTTGAACCTCTTCAGGCCTCTTGTCTATAATGTCTCCAGTGTCCACTTTGCCATAGAAATCTTCAAACATTGGTCTTTTCTGCCCTGTCGCCATGGTTGTATTGAAGATCTGAACAGTGGGAGATAGAAATAGTTTCACTTCATGGTGATGGAATGTAGATGGTTCTACAGAGTATAATTTGTCTATGGTCTCTTAAAACCAAATTGCCAACAGTATATTTTACAGCAAAATTATTTCTTGTTTTTTTTTTTGTTGCTTTGTTGGTTGTTTTTGTTTGTTATTTCTGTGTGTGTGCGTGTGTTGACTTTTTTGTTTTATACTTGTTCTAATTCAGTGTTTGTGACATGATCAAAACAAAAGATTTTGAATACGTGGTAAGTCCTAGCAGTTGGACGTTCTTGCGGATTGGTGAATGTTATCGACTATGCGATGTAAGTTCACAAAATTTACATACTTTAACTAACAAGTGTGTGTAGCTCAAAATGCTCCGTTACTTCTGAATACAAGAAACATTAGCGAGCATGGTTTATACCAATAGACCACTACACTCCTAAAATCTAATTTATAATATATACTACTACTGCTACTACTATTGCTACTACTACTACTACTATTACTATTGCTACTACTACTACTACTACTACTACTACTACTACTACTACTACTACTACTACTAGCTACTACTACTACTACTACTACTACTACTACTACTACTACTACTACTACTACTACTACTACT
>RQTK01002137.1:0-14616 GCA_003991915.1 Elysia chlorotica | reverse complement strand
ATTTCTACTAAAAATATAAATATCTGCGATATTCATATTTTACAAAATTTATGAATTTATTGGCAGATTAAATCAACAGTCTTTTTGATTTCGTATAGATGAATCAAGCTTCATCGCTCGTCCAAACAAGCTCTCGCATGATGGATCACCATAGATATGAGCATGATCGACAGTAGTAATACCCATATCAATATGTCTTTTTATAAATGATAGACACTCCTGATCATTAAGTCTCCAATCATTTAATCGCCAATAGCCTTGAACTAATCTTGAAAACTTTGGTCCATTAGGAGCTATCCTAACCTTAGATACAGTATTCATTTATACCCCTATACATAAAAACACATATATAATAATTATATACTTCTAGTAATCAGAAATATAAGATTAAATAATAAGATTAAAATTAGAAATATGAAAGCCTGACTATTAGGCTCAAGAGAAAATCACTTAGACATCAAGATTCATAACATTTAGAGCATTTGATTCGATAAACTCTCTACGAGGCTCAACATCATCGCCCATCAATGTTGTAAATAACGAGTCTGCTACAACAGCATCAGCTACAGTTACTTGTAATAGTATTCTGTTTTCCGGATCCATTGTTGTTTCCCAAAGTTGTTCTGGGTTCATCTCACCTAGACCTTTATAACGCTGTACATCATGCCCTTTTCTTGCTTCACTTAGCAGCCAATCAATAGCTGACTCGAAACTATCCACATATTCTTTACGAGCACCTCTCTCAACATAAGCACCTTTGAATGATATCTCAGACAAAACTTGACCATAAGAGATAAGATTTTCATAATCTTTTGTACCGAAGAAACTATTTTTAACCATATAGTCAGTATCATAACCATTAATATAATGATTTACACCATAATTAGTTGTTTCATCACCCTCTTCATCAATAACAACTTTCTCAATCAATTTGAATCTTTCGTATGATAACGCACTTTCATTACATTTTTCTACAATTGAGTTCCACCACTGGGATATATCTTCATCAATATACTTATTATTATAAGCCATTATACGAAGTAGTTTTTCAGGGTATGTTTTAGAATACTTATTAATAACTTTTTCTGAGTTTTTATACAACTCATAATAGTTTGCTAACACATTACCTGATAGTGCAACACCTTCTGCCTGTATCACAGCATTTTCTAACCCAATATTACCAAGATAGGTTGCCAATGCGTCTTCATCTTTTAGATAAGTCTCTTGCTTACCTCTTTTAACTTTGTATAGTGGTGGTTGAGCAATATATAAAAAACCACGCTCAACAAGTTCTGGCATTTGTCTATAAAAGAATGTCAATAAAAGTGTTCTAATGTGAGACCCATCAACATCGGCATCCGTCATTAATATGATTTTGTGATATCTGGTTTTATCTGGATTATAGTCCTCATGCCCAATTCCGCAGCCTAATGCTTTAATAAGTGTAGCAACTTCTTGAGAACCTAGCATTTTATCAAACCTAGCTTTCTCTACATTTAGAATTTTACCTTTTAATGGAAGTATAGCTTGAGTCTTACGATCACGAGCCTGTTTTGCTGAACCACCCGCAGAATCTCCCTCCACCAGGTATAACTCTGACATTGCAGGATCTTTTTCTTGACAATCTGCTAACTTACCAGGTAAGCCTGCGATATCAAGAGCACCCTTTCTTCTAGTCATGTCACGAGCTTTTCTTGCTGCTTCACGAGCTTTTGCAGAGTCTAAAATCTTTTCGCAAATTATCTTAGATTCTCTAGGGTTTTCTTGTAAGAATTCTTGTAATTTTTCGTTAACTAGTGACTCAACCGCAGACTTAACATCTGATGAAACTAGTTTGTCTTTTGTTTGAGATGAGAACTTAGGGTCTGGAACTTTCACAGATAACACAGCCGCTAAACCTTCTCTAGAATCATCACCTGTTAGAGCAACTTTCAGTTTTTTGTTTAAACCTTCTGACTCAATATAGCTATTCATTGTTCTAGTTATAGCTGCTTTAAGACCAGATAAATGTGTACCACCATCTCTTTGTGGGATGTTGTTTGTGAAACAGAATATAGATTCTTTATAAGTATCATTCCACTGTAAGGCTAACTCTACTTGAATATCGTCTTTGATTCCATTAACTGCAATAACATCATTATGAATAGGTTTTTTAGCTTGGTTCAAATACTGAACAAAGGCGATAATACCACCATCGTATTTAAAAATTTGAGATCTATCGTTAATCTTATCAATCAACTCGATCTTCACACCTGAGTTCAAAAATGATAATTCTCTAATTCTTTTCATCAATATATCATAATCAAAATCAACGAAAGAGAATGTTTCTTTACTTGGTTTAAATGTAATTGTCGAACCAGTTTTTGTAGTGGCTCCGATCTCCTTTAATGGATAGTCTGGTACTCCATGAGTATATTCTTGGAAATATCTAAAGCCACCACGAGAAATATCTAGGGTCAATTTTTCTGATAATGCGTTTACAACAGATACACCCACACCATGAAGACCACCTGATACTTTATATGAATTATCATCGAACTTACCACCAGCATGAAGTACAGTCATAATAACTTCAGCAGCAGAACGCCCCTCTTCTTTGTGTATATCTGTAGGAATACCACGACCATTATCTGACACAGATACAGAGCCATCTGTATTAATGATTACTTTAATATCATCACAATGTCCAGCTAAGGCTTCATCGATTGCATTATCTACAACCTCAAACACCATGTGATGTAGACCACTACCGTCATCAGTATCACCGATATACATCCCTGGTCTTTTTCTTACCGCATCTAATCCTTTTAGTACTTTAATACTAGATGAGTCATAAGATCTATTTTCTGACATTAACAAGCTCCAAATATTATGATATTTTTATTCAAAATAATTACTTTAGATTATAGCATAAAGAATTAACTATATTAATTGACTTTATCAACATAGCCCTAAAGATTTGCTTTTTTATATAAAGTAGATAATATTTAATGACTTATATACTCAATAATTACGAGTTTTTACATTGATAAATAAAAAAATTGTACTTACAGGCGTAGTTATATCTATAGCAATAGGCTCTGGCTTTTTGTTAGGTAAAAAATCTTCAAACTCTGACCTAGAACAAAGAGTAAATGAATTGCAAATTCTACAAGAAGATAAATCAATACAAAACCCTGAAACAACCATTAATTGTAGACCAGGCATTAACTCTAAAGCCAATAACTATGTTATTGGTTATGGTAGTTTAATGAATAAAGATTCGCGAACACTTACAGTACCCGAAGCAAAGTATGCAGCTCCAGTGCTTGTAAGTGGTTTTGAAAGATTATGGGCATCGCGTGGGGAAAAGTCTGGTGCTACATTTTTACTAGCAGTTCCAAACAGTAATTATCTAATGAATGCCGTGTATTATAAATCTTCTGCAGAAGGAATAATATCAACTGATCTTCGTGAATCTTCATACTGCAGAGTAAAAGTGCCTCGTAAAGATATATTACCATTAGGAGTTAGAAGCTTACCAAGAGGTAACTACTGGATGTATGTAAAAGATTTTAAAGATACCGAGTTCCCAACCAAGGATTTCCCGATCCTACAAACATATGTAGATACTTTTATGACAGGTTGTCTTCAGACACAAGAAGACTTCAACCTAACAGAGTTTGGTAAACTATGTTTTAACACAACATATAACTGGGATGTTGCAAATTGGCTATATGATAGACCTCAACCCAAATACGCTAGATACTCAGAAAACACAAAACCATATCGTAGTAAAATTGATAAGATTATCAAAAAAATAGATATTAGTGACTATTAAATTCATATTAGCATAAGGTAAAAGTTGAACAAGTGAAAATTTTAGATAGAAAAATATGTATAGCACCAATGTTAGATTGGACTGATAGACATTATAGATACATGATGCGACTTATCACCAAAAACACGATGTTATACACAGAGATGGTTACTCTTAATGCCATCATTTATGGCAATAAAGACTTTTTATTAAACTACAATGATGTAGAGCACCCTGTTACTCTTCAACTAGGTGGATGTGTACCAAGTGATTTTATAACTTGTGGTAAATTAGCACAAAACCTAGGCTATGATGAGATTAATATAAATGTAGGCTGCCCTAGTGAAAGAGTTCAAAAAGGTAATTTTGGGCTATCGTTAATGTCTGAGCCTCAAACAGTTGCAGACTGTGTCAAAGCTATGAAAGATACTCTAGATATACCAATCTCAGTAAAGTGTCGCATCGGATATGATAACAATGACAGCTACCAAGAACTATACGATTTTATAACTACTCAAGAAAAAGCTGGTGTTGACTATATATGCATACATGCACGCAAAGGCTGGCTAAGTGGTCTATCACCCAAAGAAAATAGAACTATTCCGGAGCTTAACTACCAAACAGTATATGACATTAAAAAAGATTTTCCCAATCTAGAAATTGGCATCAATGGTGGTATAAAGACTCTTACAGAAGCTAAAGAGCATCTAGAACATGTAGACAGTGTCATGATTGGTCGCGAAGCATATCACAACCCTATGATACTAAAAGATGTAGATAATCATATTTATAACAACATAAATAACAATACAGACTTACAGCCAATAGATGTTGCAAATAAGATGGCAGAATATATCACACAACAAATGTCTAGCAATCCAGAGCTAAAATTAAACAACATCACAAAGCATACATTAGACTTATTTAATGGTTTACCAAATGCAAGAGTTTTCAGAAGACATCTTAGTGAAAATGCCACAAAAAAAGATGCTAGTGTAGATGTCTTTTTAGAGGCGATATCCGTATTTAAGTAAACAATCTCAAACAAACCCATTCCACACACCTAAATGGCCACCTACATTAAAAATAAATACAACAATAATTAACTTATATAAAATATATAATTTTTTGGGTATTTTTATTATTTTAAATGAAATATCATCTTTTTTATGATAATTTTATTACACCAAAATTAATTTCTTGAAGTATTTTTATTATGAAATCAAATAAATTAGAAATATTTTCACCTTTTACAGGTGCATTTATAAACCTTTGCGACGTACCAGATCCAGTGTTTGCTGAGAAAATGGTAGGTGATGGATTCGCTATAGATCCTTTTGAAAGTATCCTGCATTCTCCTGTTGATGGTAAGATTAAATCGATACATAGAGCTAAGCATGCTATTACTATAGAAACAGCGATAGGACTTGACATGTTAATACATGTTGGACTAGAAACTGTAGCATTAGGTGGCGAAGGCTTTAAACCATATGTTAAAGAAGGCGATACTGTAAAAGTTGGCGATAAACTAAGCGAATTTGATATAAATAAAGTTGCTCCAAATGTACCCGCATTAATAACACCCGTGCTTTTAACAGAGCTTGAAGATAAAGATGTTGTGTTTACATTTGAAAAGCACGGTGATATAGTCAACGCTTCTGATAAAATACTTGTAGCAACATTTACTAGGCAAAATACTAATAAAAAAAATGAAAAAAGTATTGGTCCTGTAACAACAACAGTTTCTGACCTAATAACAGTAACAAATCATCATGGTATTCATGCAAGACCTGCAGCTATTTTAAATGCTATTGCTCGTAAATTCCCAGATTGTGAAATTTTATTAAACAAAGGTGAGCAAGCAGGTAATGTTAAGAGTGTTGTTTCACTTCTTAGCTTGTCAGTACAATTCCAAGACCAAGTTAAATTCACTGTAAAAGGTGAAAATGGTACTCAAATAATAGAAGAGTTAACAACAGCATTAAATGACTTCGAAGATGATGCTTCAGAAGATCTACAAAGCAGTAATAACGACACGGAAAATAAAGCAAAAGTTGAAAATAATAAATACTTTGGCTTAGTTGCATCAAATGGTCTAGCATTAGCTAAAATCACAAAACAACAAGAATTAACATTTAAATACGATAGATTTACTTCTGATATAAATTCAGAAATTAAACTATTTGATGAATCTTTAAAAGTTGAAATAAAAAGATTACAAGATGAGATAGCATACTTAACTGATGATGATCAAGCACATAAAAATATTCTAGTTGCTCATTTAATGATATTAACTGATCCAGAGCTAGCTACTAGTGCAAAAAACAAAATTGCCAAAGGAAATTCAGCAGCTTTTGGTTGGGACAGTGCTATTAATGACGCATGCAAAGCACTTGATGCTACTAAAAACCAATTATTAATGGAAAGAAAAGCTGACTTTTTAGATGTTAAAAAAAGATTACTTCTAAAAATGTGTGGTGAAGAGAACATGGTTACTCAAGAATTCACTGATAATGTAATTCTTATAGCTGATGACTTCACACCTTCTGATATTATTGGACTAGACACTAAAGTTGTTGGCTTAGTTAGTGTTAAAGGTGGTGCAACTTCGCATGTGTCAATTCTAGCTAGAACAAAAGGCATACCTCTACTAGTTGGTGTCGATAGCTCGATATTAGAGTTAGACTCAGAAATGGCTATTCTTGACACACTTAATAATTCTTTCCTAAAATATGCTCCTTCAGAAGATGAATCTAAGATAATGTCTAAAGAAATCAAAGAAAGAGAAAATCAGTTAAGACTAGCTAAAGAACAAGCACTACAACCATCAATGACTACAGACGGATTTAGTATTAACTGTCTTGGTAATATTGGTAATATTGAAGAAGCCAAAATTGGTAAAGCTAATGGTGGTGATGGTGTTGGCCTATTTAGAACTGAGTTCATGTATCTAGACTCTCCTACTTCTCCTACAGAAGAAGAACAATATCAAGTATATAGTTCAATAAACAAAGTAATTGGTGATAAGCCTTTTGTTATAAGAACTCTAGATGCTGGTGGCGATAAAAACATCCCATATATCAAGCAAGAAAAAGAATTAAACCCTATGTTAGGTGTAAGAGGTGTAAGACTTTGCTTAGCAAATAAAGAATTATTTAAAACTCAAATCAGAGCCATATTGCGCACTAATGCTGACAATATCAAAGTGATGGTTCCTATGATTTCTAAACTTAAAGAGTACAGAGAAGTAAAACAACTTTTTGAAGAAATTAAATCAGAACTAAAAATTAAGAAAAATATTAAACTAGGAATAATGGTTGAAGTACCATCAGTAGCACTAACAAGTGAAGCATTTGCTAAAGAAGTTGACTTTATGTCTATAGGTACAAATGATTTAACTCAATATGTACTTGCTATTGATAGAGAGCATACTCAACTAGCACAAGAGGTTGATCATTTACATCCTGCTGTGCTAAATGCAATTAATATGACTGTTAAAGGTGCTAATGTACATAATACAGAATTATCCGTATGTGGTCTTATGGCCTCAGAAAAAATTGCAATACCTGTATTAATAGGTCTTGGGGTTAAAAACCTATCAATGACTGTAAGTGCTATAGCTGAAAACAAGGCATTTATAAGAAGCCTAAATATGGGTGAATGCGTTAAGATGGCTCAACACTGCTTATCTTTAACTACAGCATTAGAAGTTAGACAATTTTTAAATAATAATATTAAATAGTTTTAGGAGAAATCATGGCTATTAAATTTTCATCTCTTCAAGCTTTAGGTAGAGCATTAATGCTACCTATCGCAATGCTACCTATTGCCGGTATATTGCTAAGATTTGGACAACCAGACTTATTAAATATCCCTGCTGTAGCTAGTGCAGGTAATGCAATTTTTGAAAACCTAGCGCTAATATTTGCAATCGGTGTGTCAGTTGGTTTTGCTAAAGACAATAACGGTTCAGCAGGTCTTGCTGGTGCAGTAGGTTATCTAATCTTAACAGCGACACTAAACTCTATTGATCCAACAATCAATACTGGTGTATTCGGTGGTATTATCATCGGTATACTTGCAGGTATGCTTTATAATAAATATAAAGATATTAAACTACCAGACTTTTTATCATTCTTTGGTGGTAAGAGATTTATTTCAATTGCAACAGGCTTAACTGCTGTAGTTCTTGGTGGCATTTTAGGAATCATCTGGCCATATATCCAAAATGGCCTAGGTATATTTAGTACTTGGATGTCAGAATCTGGTTCATTAGGTATGTTTATCTACGGTTTTGTGAATAGATTATTGTTAGCAACAGGTCTACACCATGTATTAAATAGCTTATTCTGGTTCCAATTAGGTGACTTCATAAACGCTCAAGGTGTTATCGTACAAGGTGATATTGCTAGATTCATGGCTGGAGACCCTACTGCTGGTCACTTTATGGCTGGTTTCTTCCCTATTATGATGTTTGGTCTTCCTGCCATATGTTTTGCAATGTATACAACTGCTCACACACAAAATAAAAAAATGGTTGCTGGTCTACTATTATCTATGGCTTTAACATCATTTTTGACAGGTGTAACAGAGCCTATTGAATATTCATTTATATTCTTAGCTCCGGTATTATTCTTAATACATGCAGTTCTTACTGGCATTTCAATGGCTGCAATGTTCTTATTACACGTTAAAATGGGCTTCTCATTCTCTGCTGGTGCAATTGACTATGCTTTATTCTTTAAACTATCTACTCACCCATTATACCTAATACCAGTTGGTATTATTACTTTCATTATATACTATGGTATTTCAGTATTTTTCATTAAGAAATTTAACCTAGAAACTATCGGTAGAGAAAGTGAAGAAGAAATGGCTTTAGCTGCAGCATCTGAGCTATCTAATGAAAGTATCGAAATGAAATATATCGGTGCATTAGGCGGCGACGAGAACCTAGTAAATGTAGATGCTTGTACTACAAGACTAAGACTGATAGTTAAAGATTCGGAAATAATTGATAAAAAACTACTTAAAGCATTAGGTGCTAAAGGTGTTGTTCAACCAGCTAAAGATTCAGTGCAAGTAATATTAGGTCCACAAGCAGAAATAGTTGCTAGTAGCCTAAGAGAAACTCTATCTATAATTAGACAACCTGGTTATGAAGGACCTCATGTCAAAGCTACAAATACTAGCTCAACTACAGAAGCTGAAACTCAAACAGCAAATACGACAACTAAAACTATAGATATTGAAAGTTTTGACATAGCAGCGATTATTGAGAATTTAGGAACTAAATCTAACATCTCAAGTGTATCATGTGAAGCTACGACTAGAGTAAAAGTACAGCTAAAAAATGCGTCTAAAATTAATGCAAGCAATTTAAAAGAACTAGGCGTAAAAGAAATAATTAGTATTAATAAAGATACTGTACAACTTTATTTTGGTAATATTGCATCAACTTTAGCTGATAAAATTAATAACTCGCTATAAGTAGAGGACACAAACTATGAAAATTAATAAATTAAAATTATTTGGTGCATTATTAGCATGCACATCAGTAGTTGCTCTATCATCATGTAGCAAAAATGCTGAACAAACAAATTCTCTAATAGATGGTAAAAGCACAGTTGTATCTGAAAGCCTACAAGAATCGATGGATAGTTACAACAATGTAGATGACATTGCTAAGAGCGTATACTTATATGACTTATGTAACAAATTATCTGATCAAAAGCTTGAAACTGTATCACTTCTAAATGTTATGGATAAAAAAGATAAATCTTATCATGCTGCATTTAGCAAGTATTCAACTGAAGAGGTTATGAATGCTGCAAGAAATACACCTTCATACGAAGCTGCATACAACATCTTAGCTGGCACATATAGAAATAATCAGGGTAAAGTTATGTTTATTGCAGAAGGTGCAAAAGATCAAGATGCTAAAGCAATGGGGCTTAAAACTTATAACAGAGATAACTTCAATAAATCTTGCGCTCAAATCAACAAAGAGCTTAAAAAGAAGCTAGACTCTAAAACTAAAACTAGCGCTGATAAAGCATAATTATCTAATATATTTTCAATACTTATATACCATATTATTTTAAAATAAAAACTATATCTATACCTGAAACTTATACAATAGGTTACACTTTATATTAGAATCATATTAAACCATATATCATGAAACACATAATAACTCTAATTTTTCTATGTAGCACATTAACATATGCTTATAGCTCTCTAAAATGCACAAGTACGCCATTAGCAATAGATAGCAGATATCAAAAACCTTTTTTCGATAAGGGGCAAACTAATACGCAATGGTTAGGTGGGGATAATGACAATTCCATAAGCCTTGGTGGACATAAATATTTATGGACATTTGGTGACACACTGCTTGGTACTTATCCTGATAAAGTTAAGAACTATTCATACTTCATTCATGACTCTGTGGGTGTTATGGACATTAGCAATCCTAATGAAGTTAAAATGGATTTTTATTTCAAAAAAGATAGTAAAGGTAATCCGACTGAATTTTTTAAACCAGAAAATCCTAAGAATGGAGAATATTTTTGGATACTAAGTGGTACAGCGGTTAAAAACCAAGTTTTACTAGGGTTAGCTACTATAGTAAATACACCAGATGCATTTGAAATAACTGATACAGTTTATGCATTGATAAAGAATCCTAATGCAAATCCTAGTAACTGGAAATATGAGCTATTTAACTTAGACAATATATTTGATTTTGCTCAAGACTTTAAAAATGTTAAATGGAATGTAGCTATGGTTGATGGGCATGATAGTTATATTTATATTTATGGTACAGAATCTAATAATGCTTTATTTTCTAAAATGTATCTCGCTAGAATAACAATAAAAGATATACTCAATAAAAATTTTATCAACGGTATGGAGTTTTTAACTACTAGTGATAAAAAATGGCAAAAGTACCCTACTAGTTTTGATTCATTACAAGGGTTATCTAACATCAACCCTACTACAGAAGCAACCTTTTATTATAATGAAGATACTAGCCTTTGGTACTCTGTTCAAATAGATGCCTTTACTTATAATGTTAGATTATACTCATCTGAATCATTATATGGTCAATGGGAAGATGAAGGAATCATATATAACATTCCTGCTCCGTGGAGTACAACTGAGTATGATGGGCAAAATCTATTTATGAGCTATGCTGCTAAGATTCACCCTGAACTTAAGGTAAGCAAAAATTCAAGCGACTTGAGCTTTATTTTTGAATATGTAAACAATGTAGATTCACTTACTTTGCCTAATATATGGGATAGTATGGGGCATAAGATAGTTAATGATTACCCTAGTTTTTACACACCATTATTTGTAGAAACAAAATGTAATTTTACTTCAGATAAAAAATAAATTAGAACTTAACACCAAATTGAGAAGCTAGATTTTTAACATCTTTAGCATTCATATCTTTGATAGCTTTACCATTAACAGTAGTATTAGCAGATAGTTTGCTAACATCTAGGTTTTCAAGTGATTGGCCGTTTACAGTTGTATTATCAATAATCTTTTGAGCTTTTTGTCCAACCTTAGACTTCTGCATAATTTGTTTTGCGGTGTTCTGTACCACAGTTTTATTTATAACATTAGCTAAAGATGACTGATCAATACCAAACTTAACATTATTAAGATCACCAGATAAAACTGCATCTAGTGTTAGGTTGCCAATATTTTGTTCAACGCCTGCCGCATTAATATTAACACCCTGTAAAGAAATCTTAATTGGAAGATTAAACACGATGTTATTTACTCCACTAAAATTCCAGTTACCATTACCACTTATTGCGGCTTTATCTGCTTTGATATCTACATTTTTAATATTTAAACCATTTAAAGCATCTGCACTTAAGCCATTAAAGTTAAAGTTTACTGTATTTAGTGCATCAGTATTAGAAATAACTGCTGCAATAGAAACATCATTATTATTAATAGTTTTTAAACTTATATTTGTTGGCTTATTCAACAATTGTGGCTCTGTTGAAATATTAGTTATATTAAAGTCATAAGTATTACCTTGTGAAACATAATCATTAACACTCAAACTATATATAACGAATGACGGATATTTATTTCTTAAACTAGTATCTTGAACATTTGCATAACCATATACAGATGCTTGCTCACTAGGATCATTTGCTAGTTCTACTGAGGCTTTGTCTTCTGGACTAGCTGTTGGCTTATCTGTAGTGGTTGGACTACTAAATCTAGCTAATGTTTGTATACCCTGCTTAGCCCCTTTTACAAATTTTACAGAGCTATTGGCATGTTGAGATATCTTATCTAAATTGACATAGTCTAGCGCACCAGAATTTGCAACATCAGATATATCTTTCACAGCAACATCAGAAGCTGTTGTATTAGCATTTGCAGTATATAGTTTACCTGCACTATCTCTTACTTTATCAAAACTAACACCTGTTAGCACCACATCATCTAATGCAATATTTTTTGTTAATAAATCAGTTACGCTAATTTTTGCTGATACATCTTTTGCATAGAATCTATCTTTTTTAAGATCTTGGGGATTAGTTGCAGATAGGCCAACTATAGATAATTTAGCAGATGCTAAATCTATATTTATTGACTGGTAATCAACTGTTGCACCATTAGCTTTTGATAATTGGTTCTGAATAATATTTGAAACCGTAGCTGTTTGAATAGCTTTTGGAAACATAAATGCTAATGCTATAACTACTGCAACAACAATTACTCCCCAGATTCTAAAAGGTTGTCTAAACTTAAGCGCTTGAATTTTTTGCCAATCGATCTTAGCTATATTTTTACCAAATATTACCTTAGTTAATATTTTCACACTTAGCTTAGATGTTATCTTATTATATAGCTCACTACCCTCTTGGATACTAGCCATCTTTGAGATGATATTTTTGTAAGTCTTTGCTATATAGTACCCAAATAATAAACCTAAAATAACAGATAGTACAAAAGCACCAGCTACTAGATAATAGTCAAAACCAGCATAGGCAAGAACAGGAGTATTTACAGCTGCTTTGAATATTGGTTGTAAAAACCCGCCTAGTAAAAATTTGCCAAGCCCAAAACTAATAAACTCTAATGGGTAAGATATTATTTTAGCCAATAGTGAAATTAGTATAAATACACCTATATTTACTCGTAGTATTAAAACCAAAAATATTACTAATATAAATAGTAAGGGTGAATAACTAAAGCCTGGTAAAAAACCAAACACGAAGCCAAATACTGATACTAGTATTAGCTGAAATGGTGTCGTCTTACTAAATATAATCGACATTAGTTTATTAAATATTGTTTTCATATGTACTCTTATGTTTTAAATATTGCTTTTTTATATTACTACAATTAACAACAATATCAAAAACATTATTAATTAGCACAACACAACAGCATAAATAGTAATAGTAATTGGATATTGTTGGATGGAAATTATTTAAGACTTAGTTTTCTTTGATAAATTGGTAATGTGAATAGACCTGATTGATTTATTATTGATTATACTTATTCAAATCATTATGTCTTATGATGTCACTAACTCTATTTTGATAGTCATCACCCTCTAATTCAGAGTAATTCTCAAGAGCTTGGGTCAATTCAGACTTTTTCATTTTACCTTCGTTCACTTGATGTCTATAGTTTCTAAACTTTGTAAATTTGCTACCAGTATTAAGCATGCGATAATATCCTAATACACTTTCTGTAGCATTATGAAATACCTCAACATTCACATCTGCCTGAGATGCCTGTACTCCACAATTAGCATAGAAGCAATGTAAGCCAAAGTAGTTATTATATTTTTGAGCAAATCTAGATGTTCCCCAGCCGCTTTCAAGTATTGCTTGGGATAAAACAATACTAGTAGGAACTGTACCAATTCTATTACTTAAGGTATCTATCTTATGCCTCATATCACCTTGCGATATCTTATAAAACGATAGATATTTTTCTAGTATTTTTTGATTTGCATTAGATAATTTACCAGTCTTGTCAAATTGTATTTTTAAGCTATTTACCTGAGATTTTTGATTATCAATTTCTTTATTTGCATTGTTAATAGCAACTAGCATATAGTTAATAAACTCAGCCTTGCGTTGCTTAGTATTTTCTATAGCTTTAAAATCTGGCTTAGAATTACTAAGCTTAGGTGATGTCGCTATATAGTAGATACTTTGGCTATCATTGACACACATCGTAACAGTGGCAGCAGAGGCAAGTATAAAGATAAATACACCTATATTTTTGATAATTTGTATTTTATTCATAGTAGCAATAATCCTTAATTATACTATTTATTATCATAATAACATGATTGATGAAATACTATTTATATTAATGATATTAGATTGTAAATAATCTCTGTACACGATGAAAAAAGTTGAAAAAGTAACTCAAACACTTATATATAAGTATTTGGGAGTACTATGAAAAGGTATTTAAATCAGTTAACAGAAAGTTTATCTACTGTTTTTAATTGGCACAAATCTAGAATAGATTGCTGTAGCAATCTATTGCTTGGTTTTATCTCAACTAGAACAGTTAATTTGGCTAAAGTTGTTACTCACTTTCAAAACAATAATCAAATAAATTCAAACTATCGTAGAGTTCAAAGTTTTTTCAAGGATGTTGTTTTTGATTATGATGATTTGGCAGAATATATGGCTAAACACCTATTGTCTAAAAAAGATAAGTTATGTCTAATACTAGATAGAACTAATTGGCAATTTGGTAAATCAGATATAAATATTCTAGTATTATCGGCAGTTTATGAAGGTATA
>RQTK01002135.1:0-14674 GCA_003991915.1 Elysia chlorotica | reverse complement strand
GCTTACCAGATGGAAGTTTACCCTAAAATATTTGCTTTATAGCCTCTAATGCTTGCTTCTTCCAGCTTGTGATTTGACTAGAGTGAATTTCATACTTACTGCTAATCTGAGCCTGGGTTAATTCTCCTTTTATCGCTACAACGGATACCTCATATTTGAATGCAGCGCTGTGGGATTTTTTCTTCTTCATTTGTGTCTCCTTTTCTTATCGAAGACACCTATTTTACCTTCTTAACTACCTGTCCGAAAAAACCGTACCACCATATCATCAAACGCTAAAAAATTTATTACACTAATAGAGACTTACAATGAAAAGAATAAGAAAAAATAGTCTTTCCATTGTGATGCTATTACTTTTATCAACATCGATATACGCAAAGCAATGCGACATGAAGGATGATGATATATATTGGGTTAATCCAAGTTCCAACAAGCTAGAAAAAATTGATGTTGTTGGCTTTTCAAAATGTATGGAGCAAAAAGAAGATTCAAGGTATTGTCAGCCACAACATAAGCCTAGTGATTGCAATATTAATTCATGGAGGAAGTTAGCCAAAATGGGAGTTCCAAAGTGCGTTAATTTAAAACCTCTACCGACAATGCCTGGTATTGTTACACATATTAATGGAAAGGAATTATGAGAAAACAAATAATATTAATTACTGGCTGTACACAAGGGGGCATAGGTTATGCAACAGCTGTAAAACTAAAAGAAACTGGTCATACTGTTATTGCATCAGCAAAGCGTCAAGAAGTTGTAGATAGTCTTATCAAAGAGGGTTTTGATGCATATTTGTTAGATGTTAGAGACTATGAACAGGTTGAATTGGTCTTGAAAAGAGTAATACAAAAATATGGTTATATAGATGTATTGTTTAACAATGCAGGATATTCTCAGGCTGGATCATTAGAAGATGTTGACACCAAATATTTGAAAGATAATTTTGAGACGAATGTGTTTGGTTTGCATAACTTAACAAGACAAGCTGTTAAAATAATGAGAAAACAAGGGTATGGAAAAATAATACAACACAGCTCTATACTTGGATTAGCAGCATTAAGATTTAGAGGGTCCTACATAGCATCTAAATATGCTGTTGAAGGTATAGCAGATAGTATGAGATTAGAGCTGAAAGGTTCTAATATTCACATGGTTACTTTAAACACTGGTTCGATTACTAGTAGGGTTAGGATCAACTCCATAGAAACAACTCTGTACACGATGATTTTTCATAATTTCATCTCCAAAGTTGTTTTTGCTAGTATTTTCAAACATAAATTAAATTCTTTTGCATAGAATCCTAGCTTTTGAATAGCGTTAATAATCATATCTAGACCATATCTAAAATATGAGTATTGAGGTCTACCATGTTTTTTTCTTTTTATGGACTGTATTTTAGAATCTTTATACTCACCAACCTTATGAGCCCAAACAAAGGCGATAAACAACAATGCAAGCAATTTTGCTATTTTATCAGGATTTGTCATGTGAGTATCTTCAAAGTTAAAGTCCCTACCTTTTAGTACTTGAAATAAATTCTCAATTTCCCATCGCATTCCATATATTGGTATCAAATCATTTATTTTATTAGAGTTGCTAGCTACTATAAGAAGTTCTCCATCATGAGCTCGAGTACCTGACAAACGAACTTTTAAACCTCCAACTTTATTCTGCTTTTTGATGTCTTTATACTCATGAATTGCCACATCATGAAATAATCTCGAAACACTTACTTCTCCACCATTAGAGGATATTGCTAGCTGATTATTTTTAATTCTCACAATATAATCTATATCTTGCGAGTCTAACCATCCTAGCCATTTTTTACCTATAAACTCACGATCACCCAAGATACTTTCAATACGCTTTGCACCAAATTTACTAATAAATTTCTGTACTAAATTAATTCTACACTTTGAGTTTGAGTTACCTCTATGTTCTAAAAAGCTATAATATAAAGGTACTGCTATACCTTCATAAACTGCCGATAATACTAGAATATTTATATCTGATTTACCAAATTGCCAATTAGTTCTATCTAGTATTAGACATAACTTATCTTTTTTAGACAATAGGTGTTTAGCCATATATTCTGCCAAATCATCATAATCAAAAACAACATCCTTGAAAAAACTTTGAACTCTACGATAGTTTGAATTTATTTGATTATTGTTTTGAAAGTGAGTAACAACTTTAGCCAAATTAACTGTTCTAGTTGAGATAAAACCAAGCAATAGATTGCTACAGCAATCTATTCTAGATTTGTGCCAATTAAAAACAGTAGATAAACTTTCTGTTAACTGATTTAAATACCTTTTCATAGTACTCCCAAATACTTATATATAAGTGTTTGAGTTACTTTTTCAACTTTTTTCATCGTGTACAGAGAAAATTAGTTTATTTTATTGGTTTTCTGTGGTAATAAGCTCTATAATGTAAATTATATGCGAAAGTAATTTAAAATTTAAAATATTTACTGGAAAGTTTAAATGGGTTTTGGAAGTAATAATTTTTGTGCTGTAGACTTAGGTTCTCATAGGATAACTGTAGCTATTGGGCAGTATATTGATAATGATAGTATTAAGATTCTTGGTGTTAGTCAAAAAAAATCAAGAGGTATAAAGCAAGGCGCTGTTATAAATCTTGAAGTTGCAATGGAGACATTGACAGCCGCAATTGACGAAGCAAAAAGTATAGCTGGTGTAGAAGTAACTAGTATAACACTTGGTGTTAGTAATCCTAGTATTGAGGGTTTAAACTCTTATGGTATAGCTGCGGTAGAAAATGGTGAAGTATCGATGGATGATGTCGCAATGGCGATTAAAACAGCAAAAGCTGTGCCGATGTCTGCTGATACTGAAATGTTGCATGTGCTACAGCGTGATTATATTGTAGATGGCCAGTCTGGTGTAACAGAGCCTATTGGTATGTTTGCTGTTCGTTTAGAATCAAATGTACATATTATTGCAGCGTCATCAAGACTGTTACAAAATATAAGAAAATGCGTATCTGGATGTGGCTATCAGATATCAAATGTTGTTGTTGAACAGCTAGCATCTAGTGGAGCAACATTAACAGACAATGAAAAAGATATGGGTGTATGCTTAGTCAATCTGGGTGCAGATTCTACAAGTTTCGATGTGTTTGCTGACGGTGGTATTTGTTATACATCAACATTAGCAATAGGTGGTAATAGCATATCTTCTGATATTTCAAAAGTATTTAAATTGCCTTTAGAGGCTGCCGAGAGTTTAAAACTACAGTGTGGAAATGCTGCTAGTAAGTATTTAAAGAATCCTGATGAGAAAATTGACATACCAAATGCTCTTGGGAATGCTAAAAAAAGAATATCAATACAGGATTTGTCTCTAGTAATAGAAGCTAGAGTAGAAGAGATATTTGAGCATTTATATTCAAGACTTGAGCAGTTGGGTCTATTAGATGTTATATCATCAGGTATTGTGTTTACTGGTGGTGCTGCGAAGATGAAAGGTATAGTGAAGCTAGCAGAAGATATGTTTAAATTGCCAGTCCGTGTTGGCGGACCAATGGAAGTGTCTGGTGCTAGTGAAGTTATGCATAATCCATCTTATGCCACAGTGGTTGGCTTATTAAAGTATGCAATCGAACATGATAGTGGTGAAACACATATTGTAGAAGATGACCAAAAAGCTGGTCCTAAGAAGAAACTTGGGTCATTAAAGGGCTGGTTGTCTAAAAATTTTTAATAGAATAATAAGTAAATAACAATTTAAATAGTTTAAATAAAGGAGATAAATATGTTTGATTTTAATGATTCAATGGTTTCAGAGGCTGTTATTAAAGTAATCGGTGTAGGTGGTGGTGGTGGTAACGCTGTTCAACACATGTGTCAAGATGTTACTGATGTTGAGTTTTATGCTCTAAACACAGATGGACAAGCTCTTTCAAGATCAAAAATTGAAAATGTTTTACAAATAGGTACTAACCTGACTAAAGGTCTAGGTGCTGGAGCTAACCCTGAGATTGGTAAAAGAGCAGCAACTGAAGATAGATCTAAAATCGAGCAGTTACTTGAAGGTGCTGATATGGTATTTATCACTGCTGGTATGGGTGGTGGTACTGGTACTGGTGGTGCTCCTGTTGTGGCTGAAGTAGCTAAAGACATGGGTATTCTAACAGTAGCTGTTGTTACTAAGCCTTTCCCTTTTGAAGGGCCAAGAAGAATGAAAGCAGCTGATGCGGGTATTGAAGAGTTAAGTAAGTATGTTGACTCAATCATTACTGTACCAAATGAAAAGCTTCTAAGTGTACTTGGTAAGGGTGCTAGTTTATTAGATGCATTTAATGCTGCAAATGATGTTTTAGGAAATGCTGTAAGAGGTGTGTCTGAGTTAATTACTAAACCAGGTCTAATCAACGTCGATTTCGCGGATGTTAGAGCTGTAATGACTAATATGGGTCTTGCTATGATGGGTATGGGCGAAGCTAGTGGTGAAAACAGAGCTCGTGAAGCTGCTGAAGCTGCTATTTCAAGCCCGCTATTAGAAGATATCAATTTAGATGGAGCTAAGGGTGTAATTGTAAACATTACAGCTGGTATGGACATGTCTATTGGTGACTTTGAAGAAGTTGGTGAAGTTATCAGATCATTTATCTCTGATGATGCAATCGTAATTGCAGGTACAGTTATTGATCCTGAAATGTCTGAAACTATGAAAGTAACTGTTGTTGTAACAGGCATTGAAAAAGTTGCTACTAAAAAAGGTTTTGGTATTGAGAAGAGTTCTCAGTCTCAACAGTCTACAAGAGAAGCTTTTTCTAGCAAGCCATCATCTAATTCATTCTTAAGAAGTGAAACTGAAGTGGCTAGCCAATCTAATAACTCTTCTCAAACAGAAGAAGTTAATAAGGCTGATATCCCAAGTTTTTTAAGAAGAAGATAATTAGTCACTAAATATTTTTTGGAGTTCTTTATGAATCAAAAAACTATTGCGAAAGAATTCTCTGTAACAGGAATTGGTTTACACTCTGGTGTGGATGTTTCTATGACTGTTATGCCAGCAGATATCGATACTGGTATAGTTTTTCGTCGTGCAGATCTATCTCCTGTTGTTGATATAAAAGTTACACCAAATAATATTGTAGAAGCTATTATGTGTACGCTCTTAACAAAGGATGGTGATCAAAAGCTTTCTGTTTCGACCATTGAACATCTGATGTCCGCATTTGCGATGTTTGAGGTTGATAATGCTATTATCAAAGTAAATGCTCCAGAATTACCAGTAATGGATGGAAGTTCTTTTGAATTTACAACATTGCTAACCTCTGTTGGTATTGTATCTCAAGACGCGCCTAGAAAGGGTATCCGTATTAAAAAAACTATTAGAGTAGAAGATGAGGATAAGTTTGCAGAAGTGCATCCTAGTGATTCTCTACGCTACGAGTTTAAAATTAAGTGGGATCACCCTGTAATTGCTGCAACAAATGATCATATTATTTTTGACTATGACCGTGAAGTGTATATAGATATGGTATCTAAAGCTAGGACGTTTGGTTTTTACGAGCAGTTAGCTTATTTGCATCAAAATAATCTTGCTAAGGGCGCATCATTAGATAATGCTGTTGGTATATCAAACGATGGTGTCTTAAATGAAGGTGGCTTACGCTATAAAGATGAGTTTGTTAGACATAAACTTCTAGATGCAATTGGTGATTTTTATGTTGGTGGATATATTTTAGGCCACTTTAACTGTTATAAGTCAGGTCATACTTTAAACAATAAACTTCTTCATGCTATCTTTGCTGACAAAGATGCTTGGGAATATATCTAACTTTATCTAAGATTTTTTATACTAAGTTCTTGCTAGTCAGTAAGAGTAATATTCTCATCCTTTATATCAATATCTAAAGTTGCTTTTATTAGTTGGATGTTTTTATCGTTGCGTACAGTTTCTAGAGCATTAGCTCTTTTTATTTGAGCAGGAGTCATGCTCTTTACTGTAGCATCTATACTCTCACTCTTAGGGCTATCGCTAGAATTTTCAATAACTATTTGTAATTCTGAATTATTCATATAATCAGCTAAAGTTTGCTGTAACTTTATATGACACTGGGGGTAGAGTTCTAAAATCTTAATACCATCATCATTTAAACTAATATGGAAATAATTATCTTCTTTTTTCACAAGGTGGCTATTAAATGCTAATGTTTTAGTAAAGCCTTTAATTTTGATGCGATTTAGCAAGTTAAACCACTTTTCATCAAGACTCGAGCTAGTATTTTGTTTATTGTCTTGATTTTTAACTTGAATATCGTGCTCTGATAAAATAGTCTCTTGTAGCTGTGGCTGTGGCTGTGGCTGTGGCTGTGGCTTAGATCGTCTACTTATAATTTCTTGTTTTATACTTTCAGAAATTGCGGGCTTAGCTTGTCTTTGCTCATGATCTGAAGCATTAGTTAGATTTTTTTTTTGAAATGCTATTAGTCGCAATATTGCCATAGTAACACCAGTTTCAAAATTTGGTGCTAGGCTAATATCTTTTTTAGCAGCTATAGTAAGTTGGTATAAGAAATGTACTTGTTCAACATCTACTTTTGCCAATATATCGCTAATAATGTCAATATTGATATCATTTAATGATTCTATACTTTGGGTGAAGCTATATACGCAAGCACTAAACCAGATCTCAGCAATTCTATCTAATACAGCATCAGCACTACCTTCTGACAGTGCTAGATTTTTCACAGCAGGCAATACTTCTGAAGGATTGTTATTTATAACAGCATTTATTATGGTATAAACCTCTTCGCTATCAATAATGCCTAGCATTTGTTTGACTTCATCTTGCTTGATATCACCACCACAAAAACTAATAGCTTGATCAAGTATGCTTAATGCATCTCTTAAACTCCCTTTTGCATTATAGGCAATATAGTCTAGAGATTGTTCATCTGCCTGTATATTTTCTTTAGCTAATATGTCTCTTAATTGGGCTTTGATATCGGTTTGTGAAATATGTTTTAGATGTAGTTGAATACATCTAGATAGTATTGTCACAGGTATCTTATGATAGTCAGTCGTTGCTAATATGAATTTTACATACTCAGGCGGTTCTTCTAATGTTTTTAATAAAGCATTGAAACTTTGTTTAGAAAGCATATGTACTTCATCTATTAGATATACTTTGTATCTGCCTTGAGATGGCATATATTGGATGTTATCAAGAATCTCTTTGGTTTCTTCAACACCTGTTCTTGATGCAGCATCTATTTCGATTAGGTCTATAAAGCTATTGTTGTTAATAGCTACGCAGTTTTCGCATTGGTTACAAGGTTCTGCAGTTACACCATTTTTACAATTTAGACATTTTGCCAACAACCTACCAAGAGTGGTTTTACCAACCCCACGAGTACCTGTAAATAGGTACGCATGATGAACTTTTTGTGTTTCTAAAGCATGTATAAGACTATTTAGAGCATGCTGTTGCCCTACAACTTCTGCAAAAGATTGAGGTCGATATTTTCGAGCTAGAGCTTGATATGACATGTAACTAATTTCATTATAAAATTCCTACGATAAATGATATCAAAGCTAACACAAAAGAATAAGCACTTATTTATTATAAGCTGAATTTCTTAATATCTAAATTATCAAAAACTATACTGTTTGTATGGTTGTGAATGGTAGTTAACTATATTTACTCATCTTACTTTCAGTATTCTACTAATATAAATAAAACAAAGAGCAATTAAGGTACCGCTAAGAGTTTCTATCAATCGTAAGCCAGAGTTTAGAAGGGGAGAGTAATCAGGCTGATATATTCCTAATGCAACTATCACTCCAGCATTAGCGCTACTCATCTTTATGGCGCTGTCGAAATTAAGGCTAATAGTAATTAATACGCTTATAGTTATCGCGATTATCATTATGTAATAATGGTAGCCTACTAATGATGTTAGTAATAATGCGGTTAATCCGCCGATTATAGACCCTACAAATATTTGAAAAGCCGATAAGTATGAATCTTTGATACTTAGCTGTAATATTGTTGCGACAGTTATTAGGCACCAAAAGCCACCAATAATCGAGTGTCCGCCATGGAGTAAATTTGATATATAAAATCCTAGCATAAAGCATATACAGCAAGCTATAGCTATTTCTATACTTATATAAATATCTTTGAATAATACATTTATTTGTATTGCCATTATTTACACCATAACTTGTAGTTATAAAACTAGTTATAGATATATTTTAACTCAAATTTTGAGTATGCGCTCTAATTTTAAGTAAAGCTGATAAATATCTATGTTTTATATAGATGCTGAGTCTATCTTGTTGACATGAAGCATTAATATGATATTATTTTTTATTAAATACTATATTTATAGTATGGTTAATGTTTATTTTTCAAATTATAAGGGTTGCTAAAGCCTTGGAGTTGTTATGAAGTTTAGAATTAGCTGCGTGTTATTGGCAGTTGTTGTTATGCTAAGTGCGTGCCAAAGATCAAAAGATATTAATATAAATGACCAACTAAGTTTTGTACACAACACATCAAACGAGGCTAGTTTTGTTTTAACAAGTATTCCCTCTAAGTTTCAATATGCTGGTGCTGATAATCCAACAGCTATGACTTATACCGTAAGTGGGACACCAAATGGCTGCTCTATTGAAGCCTATAGTAATGATGGTTCAATTTTATCAAATAGTGCTCTTTCGGGTACAACTTATGCTGATTCTGATACAGGAAGTTTCGTTAATGTTATATGTGATGAGACTAGTGCAGATGCAACGGCACATAATATAGCAGTTAGCACAGTATTTAAGATAGGTTCTAACAAATATAATGGAGCTATATCAGGGGTTCTTACAATCGATAATGATAATAATAATGATAGACCTACTGATAATACTTATATTGCAGCTTTAGATATTGCTAGCATTGGCGATGGAAAAGGCTTTGCGCTTCTAGGATTGCCAACTAACTTTGTTACTGCTGGTAGTTCCTCACCAACAGCTGTTACTTATTCATATTCTGGAATGGATGGTTGTGAGTTTACTTATGTTAATTCTGTGGGTGGCTTAAATACTGGTAGTGCTAGCGGTGTTGCATTTGTTGCACCATTATATTATGGTGTTACAAACTTGACTACATATGTTAATAATTGCCCAGGACCAAGATCTGGATCTATATCTATGGTTTATACTGTAGATGGTTTCCGCTATGATGCTATTCAAGCATTTCAAGTAAGTTAATTGGCAGACAAATATAATTGACTTGTAAAATCTTCTTTAAATGATTTAAAACATATTTATTTTGTTTGTGTTATCTAGTCTAAAAATATAAAATCTATAGAGAAAATATACAGCTTGAGTAAGTATAAAATGGAAACAATTAACTATAAAGCATTGCTAAAAGATTTAAGTCTTCGTATCGAGTCACTAAGAGGTTATCTTTGACTATGATGTCAAAAAAGAAAGGCTAGTAGAAGTTTTAATGGAGTTAGAAGATGGCTCTGTTTGGGACAAACCAGAATATGCTCAAAATCTTGGTAAGGAAAAAGTTGAGCTTGAAAATGTTGTTAATAGTTGTGATGATATTTCAGAAACATTAGACGCATTGATAGAGTTACTTGATCTTGCTGATGGCGATGAGGCTATGATCGCTGAGATTCAAAATGACACAGCTGAAGTCACCCAGTCTATAGAAAAGCTTGAATTCAGAAGAATGTTCTCAGGTGAAATGGATGCTAATAATGCCTATTTGGATATACAGTCAGGTTCTGGTGGTACAGAAGCTCAAGATTGGGCGGAAATGATCATGAGAATGTATATGCGCTGGGCAGATAGTCATGGTTTTAAGGTTACAGTTGATGATGTATCTGATGGAGATGTTGCTGGTATCAAGGGCTGTACTTTGAAGATAGAGGGTGAATATGCCTATGGGTGGTTAAGAACAGAAACAGGTATACACCGTTTAGTGCGTAAATCACCATTTGATTCAAATAGTAAGCGTCATACATCCTTTGCATCTGCATTTGTTTCTCCAGAAATTGACGATGATATAGATATAGATATTAATCCTGCCGATTTGCGAGTTGATACTTATAGGGCCTCTGGCGCTGGCGGTCAACATGTTAATAAAACTGATTCTGCTGTGAGAATAACTCATGTGCCAACAAACATTGTAGTTCAGAGTCAAAGTGATAGGTCACAGCATAAAAATAGAGACGCTGCTATGAAGCAACTAAAGTCTAAGCTTTACGAGTTAGAGTTACAAAAAAGAAATGCTGAGAAAAATGCTTTAGAAAATACAAAATCAGATATAGGCTGGGGAAGTCAGATTAGGTCATATGTGCTTGATCAATCAAGAATAAAAGATTTAAGAACTGGTGTCGAAAATACAAATACACAAGCTGTGTTAGATGGTGATTTAGATAAATTTATAGAAGCAAGTTTAAAAAGTGGTTTATAGGAATAAATAGATGAGTAGTAAATTAAAAGATTTAATCAAAGGTTCAATCAAAGAGTATCTTGAAGCAAATGATATCCAGATGAAAGATACAATGCGTGGTAAGCTAAGAGAGCAAGTAGAACAATTACTAGCACAAAAAAATATTTCTGAAGAAAGTGATAATCTTACAGCTGAAATATCAACTAGTGTGCAAAAAGTAATCGTTGATATGCAAGAAAATTCCCAAATAGCACTTAGAAAAGAAAAGCTACTTACTTTAGCAGATCAACAAGGTGGTATATCGCACCCTAATTCATTTAAAAGAAATGTGGTAGCTGCTTGTCTACATGGTACATACGATAGTATGACTAAACAAGAGCTAGAAGATATAGAAGACAAATACAACTATAAGGTTGCAGGTCGTGTAGTATTGCGTAGAGTTATGGGTAAAGCTTCTTTCTTTACATTGCAAGATATGTCAGGTCGCATACAAATATACCTTAAGAAAAGCGATTTGCCAGAAGGTCAGTATGATACTTTTAAAAATCTATGTGATCTTGGTGATATAGTTGCCGTATCTGGAATTATGTTTAAAACTAATACCGGTGAACTTTCACTACACGCAGATCATTTTGAAATTTTAACAAAAGCAATTAGACCATTACCAGATAAGTTCCATGGTTTAACTGACCAAGAAATGAGATATCGTCAAAGATATGTGGATCTAATTACAAATGAGACAGCTCGTAATGTATTTAAGACTCGTTCAAAAGTTGTTAGTTTCATCCGCAAGTATTTCGATGATATGAAGTTTATGGAAGTGGAAACTCCTATGATGCATGTGTTACAAGGTGGTGCTGCCGCAAAACCATTTACAACTCATCATAATGCTTTAGATATGCCTTTATATCTACGAGTAGCTCCAGAACTATATCTAAAAAGATTAGTAGTCGGTGGTTTTGAACGTGTTTATGAGATAAATCGTAATTTTAGAAATGAAGGTGTATCTTCTCGCCATAATCCAGAGTTTACAATGCTAGAGTTCTATATGGCTTATGCTGACTATAATGATTTGATGGATCTTACAGAAGACTTACTGTCTAAACTTGTAAAAGAAGTTATTGGTTCAGATGTACTTGAGTATGGTGAATATCAAATAAACTTTGGTGGTAAATACGAGCGAATCTCAATGGTTGATTCTATTGTTAAGTACAGTGATGGTAAAATTACTAAAGAAGACTTAGCTGATTTTGATAAGGCAAAAGCCATAGCAAAAGAAGTTGGTGCTAAAGTAGAGTCATTCTATGAGCTAGGTCACTTAATAAATGAAATATTTGAAGAAACAGTAGAGCATAAGCTTATACAGCCTACATTTATTACTGAGTATCCTGCTGTTGTATCACCACTTGCTCGTCGTCAAGATAATAATCATGACTTTACTGATAGATTCGAATTCTTTATTGGTGCTCGTGAGATTGCAAATGGTTTTTCTGAGTTAAATGATGCAGAAGATCAAGCTACTAGATTTAAAAAACAAGTAGAAGCTGCAGCATCTGGTGACGATGAAGCAATGCCTTATGACAAAGACTATATCAGAGCACTAGAGTATGGTATGCCTCCAACAACAGGCCAAGGTATAGGTATTGATAGATTGGTTATGTATCTAACAAACTCTCAATCAATTAGAGATGTTATATTGTTCCCACATATGAAGCCGGAATAGTAATTATGTCAAAAGATATAGTAAGTCACGGTGTTTTTGAAAACTACGAAGATGCAAGAAATGATATCTTGTCTAGAATATCTAATGATGTGAGTTTAATGTCTATATTTAATGATTTAGAAAATTGTGAGCTCGGTAGATTTTTGATACAAAATAGAGGGCTTAATGCTTATTGGACAAAAGTTATAACTCAAAATCTAGGGTCCTATGATTGTGAGTTCTCAACTAAATTAATTACTTTACCTAAGGTTTTTCAGGCAACTCAGAGTAGATATAAAATTTTTAAGCAAGAGATTTCTAATTTAGCTAACAACTCTAAAATCATGTCAGTGCCAGCAGGTCTTTTACCAGAATTTTCTCAAAAGTTAATCCTTGAGAAGAGTTTTCATATAGATGCTTTTGATCTCGATGAGACTTGTTCATCATTAAGCGAGTTAGCGAGTATGGAGAATGTTGATTATAAGGTTGCTGATGTTTTTGATTTAGATATAGTTGATGAATATGATGCTGTTGTTACTAATGGTCTTAATATTTATTTAAAAACTAATCAGCAGGTAAAACAATTTTTCCAAATACTAAGCCATGCATTAAAACCTGGTGGTAAATTAATATCGAGTTTTTTACTAACTGTATATCGTAGTACTATAACTCCTACAGAATCGGTGCTTTTTGGCAAGACAGTGTTTATAGATATATTGAATATAGCTTGGTCAAAAACACACTCAGAAGATGAATTTATTGATATATTAAACGATTGTGGATTTCGCATAGATCGTGTTATTTATGATGATATGAAGCTTTTTCCAACTGTTACAGCTACAAAGATAGATACCTCGTATAACTCTTAAAAATATAAATGATTTTGTAGTTATGATTCCTATATGTTAATACGATGGTAATATTGGTATCAGTAATAAACAAACACTTTTGTTAGTAATCAGCCATTCCTGTTAAAAAAATTTTCTTATTTATATATCATTGTAATGTGAGTTGTAATAGAGTAAATATTAGAAATTAAATGGTTAGGATGTTTGTCTTGGAAAAAATATTAATAAGCAGTTGTTTGTTAGGTCACCTAGTTAGATATAATGCTCAGCTAATTGAGCTTGAATCATTGATAATAAAAGATTGGCAAAATAAAGGAGTGTTACTTCATATCTGTCCAGAGGTTGTAGCTGGAATGACAGTGCCTAGAATTCGTTCAGAGATTATTGGATCATCTAAGGGTGTTTTTGAAGCGGGTGATAAGGTTGTTTCACAATCAGGCTTTGACAATACTCAATATTTTATTGATGGTGCTCATAAAGCCTTAGAGCTTTGTAAAAAACATAATATAAAAATGGCTATACTAAAGAAGAATAGTCCTTCGTGTGGAAATAAAAATGTTTTTGATGGTACTTTTTCTAACAATATCATAGATGGTATTGGCACTACAGTATATGTATTGCAAAAAAATGGCATTATAGTTTTTAATGAAGATGAAATATCGAGTGCAAAAAAGTACTATGATATTATTTCATGTGAGAACGATAATCCTTAATGATAATAGATATTTAATAATTTACGTACTTGCAATCATCAGTGTTGGAAACAGATAAAATAAGGTCATAAATATAGTAGATCTAGTATTTCTAAGAAAGAAAATAAAATCTAACTAGAAAAATAAAAATATATTGTGTGAGAATTAATTGGCTGAATAGCCAGATAGATGTTCTTTTTAAAAATTAAAGAACTTGTATTTTAACAGCAGCTTGTTTGCCTCTGTTATCTTCAGTTTCAAAACTAACTTTTTCGCCATCACGTAATGTGCTTAGGCCTGCAGCTTCTACTGCACTGATGTGAACAAATAAATCTGATCCACCATCTTGCGGTTCAATAAATCCAAATCCTTTAGTCGCATTAAACCACTTAACTGTACCTTGTCTCATTCTTTAAATCCTTTTTGTTTACTTTAACTACAACATGTAGTTGATAGGTATATTATAGTAATTTTTTCAATATAGATACTTTTATATTTGCATATGGCTTAATCAGCATAATTAATTACTGTATGACCGAGCTATATATTTATTTAATATGACTTTACTTAGATGTTTATATTGTAACTAATGTTAGCATTTGTGATAATTAATCAAGCTTTTATTAGCTCAGATTTTACTGCTTTATAGTAAAGGATCAATATTTATAAACTATAGGATAATTATATGAAAAAGATGTTAGCAGCGATAGTTCTACTAGGTAAGCGTCTCAGGAAGTACATCTCCCATAGAGAATTTTATCCTATAGCATATATACCAAATTAATTTATTTATCATGAGATATATATGACAGAATCAGATTGGTATTTGATAATACAAGACTGGGAGAAATCTGAACTTAGCCAACAAGAGTTTTGTATACAAAATAATCTAGCTTACAATGATTTTAAATACTGGAGAACTAAAGGAATATCCGAGGGATTATTTACAGCTAGTAGCAGATGGCGACATAAGTTAGTAGATGAGTCTAAAG
>RQTK01002134.1:0-14746 GCA_003991915.1 Elysia chlorotica | reverse complement strand
CACAATTGATCGTAAACAAATAGCATCATTAACCGGTGTTGCCCCACACCCATATGAGAGTGGTCAAAAAATAGGCTACAGAAGAACTTGTGGTGGTAGACAAGACATAAAATCAATACTATTTATGTCTGCAATGACTGCTGCTCGTAGCAATGGCAAGTTAGGAATATTCTATAGAGACTTGGTTGAAAAGGGTAAAAAGAAAATGGTAGCATTAATGGCTGTAATGAGAAAAATTATAGTTATTGCTAATGCTAAAATTAGAGATTTGAGACTGAAAATGCAAATTTCGTAAATAATTTACAACATAGTTGATCTAGAGTTGGCATATCTGTAGCAATATTTTCAACTAAAGTATTGTTCTCACTAACCTTCTTGCCTTTCACAGGATTCACTTCGCCTTGCGAACACGACGATAACAACACGGCAACACTCATAAAACTAATTATAATTCGATTCAATTCACACAACCTTACAAAACATCATTGTCATAATATATTCAGTTAAATTACCACAAGATAAATGATTAAACAATATTAACTTAATTTGATACAATCTGAAGCCTATAAAATATAATGCGCTGATAGAATACTATTATGGCTTCACTGAACCATATTTATTAATACGACATAAACTAAACAACTACTGCAAAAGAAAGTAAAAGCCAATATTACTCCATTAATAATATTACTTTTTCTACTTTCTAAGCTATTATTTCTAACACTATATTTATACAAAAACCTAGCACAAACCATAGTTGCAAACAAACCAAAAACTATTCCAACAATACTCGATATAATCATAATTTACACATCCACATAATTTACTCTATGGCCAAACCACTTATTTACCAATAGCTCTGCTTTTTCAGGATAATTCTTAGCCATATCATCCGCAACATGAGAAACCCTCTCAAAACTATCATAATACTCATTAATATCAAATGTCCTAAATGTCGAAACACCAGACTGTTGCTTACCCAAAATGTCTCCAGCCCCTCTTATCTCAAGATCTTTCTCAGCCAAGTAGAATCCATCTTGTGAATCACGAAGCAAAGATAATCTACGCTTCCCAACCTCGCTTATCCTATCACCATATAACAATAGACAGTAACTATCCTTAGAGCCTCGACCGACTCGCCCTCTTAATTGGTGAAGTTGAGATATACCAAGTCTTTCAGAATTATCTATTATCATAATACTAGCATTAGGAACATCCACGCCAACCTCAATAACAGTTGTTGCAACTAAAATATCATATTTAGCAACTTTAAAATCATTCATAGCTGCTACTTTATCTTTTGATTTCATGCTACCGTATACAATACCAACCCTTTCTTCACCAAACTCTAGCGACAGTTCTTTATGTAACGTTTTAACATCTTGCAGAAACTCTAGATTCTCTGATTCTTCAACTAATGGACATACCCAATATATTTGCTCGCCATTAGCTACAGCAGACCTTAATTTTGCAATTACACTAGATTTTTTTGCCCTGTTTAATACAGCTGTAACTATTGGTTTCCTACCTGGTGGTAATTCATCTAAAATTGATACCTCTAGATTACCATAAACTGTCATTGCAAGAGTTCTAGGAATTGGGGTTGCTGATATTATTAATTGATGTGGCACTTTATTAATATTATTTGACTTATTTATAAGAGCTAATCTCTGCTCGACTCCAAAACGATGCTGCTCATCAACTATAACTAGCCCAAGATTTTTATATTCAACCCTTTCTTGAAATATCGCATGTGTACCAACCACTATACAATTCTTCAGCGTTTTGATTTTTTCTAAAGCCTCTCGGGTTTGTTTGGCAGTTAACTTACCTAATAATGCTACAACCTCAATATCGAACTTACTAAAAAATTCTGATAAAAAATTATAGTGTTGCTCAGCCAGTATTTCCGTAGGAGCCATTATAGCTGACTGATATCCAGACTTATGTGCCACATACATAGCTGCTGTTGCTACAATGGTTTTACCCGACCCCACATCTCCCTGTAACAGGCGAATCATAGGACTGTCGTGAATAATGTCCTTTTTAATATCTGTAATAACCCTACTCTGTGCAGATGTCAGTTCATAAGGTAGCGCTTCATAGAAACCTTGCATATCAGCAGATTTTATCTTAAAAATAGGAGCTTTAGAGTCTTGAACATCTTTCTTGATGTTATCCTCTGCAAGCTTATAAGCCAACATCTCTTCAAATTTTATAGAGTTCTTAGCCCTTGATAGATACTTAATATTAATAGTATTTGTTAATGCATGTATATAATACAAAGCATCTGAAAAATTCATCAAGGAATATTGCTTAACATACTCATCAGGTAGTATATTCTTAATCACATTAGTTTGTAAAACTTTTGAAATTATATTAGCAACAGTCTTATCAGGTATCTTGTGTAGCCCATATGTTGCAGAAATTTTCTTCTCAAGTGTACATCTATCACCATTTACTACAGCCCAATCAGGATGAACCATCTGCATACCATCACTAACATCAACTGCTCCATAACACCTGACAACCTCCGCCCTTTCAAGAGAAGTAATTTGATTTGGGTAAAATCTGAACAATACAATATTACAAAAGCCTGTACCATCACTAACACGAAACCTTAAAAACTTACGACCAAAATTTCTATGGTTAACATTACTAACACGACCTTCTATTAGAGATTTCTGACCTGGAACTAGTTTTGAAATTTCAGACACATGAGTCGTATCCTTATAATCCTTCGGAAATAGTAATAATAAATCTTCAGGTGTATTGAGTCCATATTTAGCTAGTGCCTTAACAGCAGCTTCTCCCACTCCATGAAAATCGATTAGATTCATTGCCCTACTAAACTTATCAATAGCTTTTTTGTAATTTTATCATACTAGTGCAAATAAATTATTTGATAATACAGTATTTAACTGATAAATTTTAAGCTAAATAGTCCAACTAATTTTATAATGAAAAAAATAGCACTTTTACTAATAGCGACTTATATCCTTTCTTCATGTGGTCAGACTGGCCCACTATACTTGCCAGATCAGCCAGACCCAAATGCAAATGCTCAAACTCAGCAGAAAGCAATACAAGATAGTGAAGAGGGTCAAAATGCCTCTGAAGTAAGCTCTAACATCGAAGAAGGTAATACGGTTGATAGAGACCCTACAGCTCCAAAACGTGTTGAGGATCAGACAACTAGTGAACTTATTAACACTGGCGATGGTTTTGGTTTCAATCAAACAATACAAGATAGTAGCGGTGCTGGCGGCCTTCCAACCTAAGATTTATCTAAAATATTGCAAATAATACCTTGTCAGCTCGATCTTGTTAGTCTAAAATTAGATTTCCAGTTTACTTTTATATTAAAAAGTAATAGAATCACAGGAAGATATTGTTAAAATAAAGACTTAATGCCCAGGGAGGGTTTCTACATGTCTAAAGTTTGTATAGTTACAGGTAAAAGACCTGCTACGGGAAATAATGTTTCTCACGCTCAGAACAAAACAAGAAGAAGATTCCTACCGAACCTTCATACTCATAGATTTTGGGTTGAAAATGAGAATAAATACATTAAATTAAAAGTTAGTGCTAAAGGCATGAGAATTATCGATAAGAAAGGTATTGATGCTGTTCTTGAAGACCTAAGATCTCAAGGCCACAAAATCTAATAAGGAAATATTACAATGAGAGAAAAAATAAGATTAGTTTCATCTGAGAAAACTGGACACTTTTATACTACTACCAAGAATAAAAGAAACATGCCTACTAAGATGGAAATCAAAAAGTTTGATCCTGTTGCTCGCAAGCATGTGATCTACAAGGAAGCTAAAATAAAATAATACAATCTTTAGGACCTTATAAATATGAAGCAAGCTTTTCATTTCAAAGGTGGAAATTATACTATAAGTGCTATTAGTATAAATGTTACAGATCTAAGCCAAATTGAGAGTCTTTTACATTCAAAAGTCTCTCAGTCAAAATCTTTTTTCCAAAACACACCGTTTGCAATAGACATAAGAGATATTGACCAAGATGAAAAGTGTACTGTTAGCTTTCTAGAGGGTGTAATATCAACATTTAAATCCAACGGTATGATACCAGTAGGTTTTGTTGTTACAAATCCAGAGCTAAAGTCACAACTTGCAAAAGCTAGCCATAACATTCTAAAAGCTGGTAAAACTAAGGATGTTGAGTCTCAAGATACTGATACCTCTTTTGCTAAAATAATTAATTCACCTGTTAGAACTGGCCAATCAATTACTGCTAGAGACTCTGATGTAATTGTAACTGCTAATGTTAACAATGGTGCTGAGATTATTGCGGATGGAAGTATTATAGTATACGGCAGAATTGGTGGACGAGTTATCGCTGGTAGCTCTGGAAACAAAGACGCAAGAATTATCTGTAAAGATTTAAAGGCTGAGTTAGTATCTATTGCAGGCAAATATGTAACATTGAATAATGAAAGCATTCCTGTAGACGAAAGTTGTAAAGATGGATATGTTGTTTACCTAAAAGATGATAAGATTCATATCGAAGGTTTTTAAGAAATAAATTAATGAGGTCTCCTTAACATGAGTGAGAAAAAGCAAGGTAAAGTATTTGTAGTAACATCTGGTAAAGGTGGTGTTGGCAAAACTACTACTAGTGCGGCAATTGCGTATGCATTTGCAATGAGAGGTCTAAAAACTGTTGTTATTGATTTTGATGTTGGTTTAAGAAATCTAGATCTTATTATGGGTTGTGAAAGACGCGTAATTTATGATTTAGTTAACGTTGTAAAAGAAGAAGCAACAATAAATCAAGCAATAATTAAAGACAAGAGAATTGACAACTTATATATTATTCCTGCTTCTCAAACTAGAGACAAAGATGCTCTAACAGAAGAAGGTGTTGATAGAGTTATTAAAGAACTTAAAGGTAGCTTTGATATCATACTATGTGATTCACCAGCTGGTATTGAAAAAGGTTCGTTAATGGCTATGAGGTGTGCTGATGAAGCAATCATAGTAACAAACCCTGAAGTATCATCTGTAAGAGATTCAGACAGAATATTGGGTATGCTAGGTAGCAAAACTCTAAAAGCTCAAAAAGATGGCGAATTTGGAAAAGTACATTTGATACTAAACAGATACGATTCTGAAAGAGCAAAATCTGGAGCAATGTTAAAAGCTGAAGATGTTAGTGAAATCTTATACACACCAATAGTTGGTATTATACCTGAATCTATGGATGTATTAGAGGCATCTAACCAGGGTAACCCAGTTACACACTTATCAGACACAATTGCTGCTAAAGCATTTAACGATGCTGTAGATAGAATCTTAGGAAAAGATATTCCTATGAGACATATCGAGAAAAAAGTAGGATTCTTCAAAAAACTAATAGGTAAGTCATAATCATGTTTGCAAAACTTTTTGGATTTAACAAAAAACAACAAAGTGCTTCTTTAGCAAAAGAGAGACTACAAATAATTGTTGCTCATCAAAGAAGTGAGCTAAACCCAAAATCATCTAGAATAAGCAGTCATCTTTTGGCTGAACTAAAAGATGAAATCATCGAAGTAGTTAAAAAGTATGTAGCTCTATCTGAAGAAAATATCAAAGATATCGATTTAAAAGTAGAAGATAGTAGCAATAATTCTACTATCGAAGTTAATATTCCTTTTAATTAAGATCGATATTGTAATGGCTGATATAAGCTTTGAAAACGTTTCTTTCTATAGAGAAGCAAAGTGCATATATAATGATATTAGCTTTCAAATCCCTTCGAAAAAAATTACCACGATTCTTGGCCCTTCTGGTGCTGGTAAAACTACAATATTACAATTAATTGCTGGTCTTATCAAACCTACCACAGGTCAAATATGTGTAGACGAACATAGAGTAAGACCAAACTCTTCAGAAAAATCTTTGGAAGAGATGCGTAAAAAACTGGGTTTTCTTTTTCAGTCTGGTGCACTTTTTAATCAAATGAGTGTATATGACAATATCGCTTTTCCGATTAGAAAAAACACATTACTTGATGAAAATATAATCCATACAATTGTATTATTAAAACTCGAAGCAGTAGGTTTAGCTTATACTATAGATATGATGCCTAGTGAGCTTTCTGGCGGTATGGCTAGAAGAGTTGCTCTTGCAAGATCAATAGCACTAGATCCAGATATTATGATGTATGATGAACCCTTTACAGGTCAAGATCCTACTTCTTTTAAAAAATTATTGAAACTTATTTCTACTCTTAATTATACTCTAGGAATAACATCTATACTTGTGTCTCACAACATAGAAGAATCGTTAAGTCTATCTGATCATATAATCATTGTAGGTGACAAATCCTTAATAGTCAGTGATACACCAGAAAACATAAAAAACAGCAACGACCCTAAAGTTCAATGTTTTTTAAACGGAACAAGTGATCATCATGCCACAGACATGGATAACAGTTTTTTTGTACAAAAAATTCTAGGGGTATAGCTTGATGATTTTCAGTAAGATATTTATATGGACATTAACATTAATTCATAACTGCTACAAATCTGTTAGTCTAATCGCTAAAATTATCACAAATAGACTATGTTTGAGAGAATGCATCACTCAAGTACATAAGATAGGTGTAAACTCAACTGTGATAACAGTAACATCAGGGATATTCATAGGCTTAGTGCTATGCTTACAAGGTTACTATACATTATCGCAGTTTGGTGCTCAGTCCCTATTAGGTGTAATGGTTGCTTTGAGCGTATTAAGAGAGCTAGGGCCTGTTGTTACTGCAATGCTATTTGCAGGTAGAGCTTGTAGCTCAATAACATCAGAGATTGGTCTCATGAAGGCAACAGATCAAATTAATAGCTTAAAAATCATGAATGTTAACCCTATTAGCTACATACTAACCACAAGGTTTTGGGCATGTATGATTAGCCTACCTATACTTGTCACTATATTTTGTACTGTTGCAATACTCGCTGGATTTGTTTTGGCTGAGTCAACACTAGGTATAACTTATGGTGAATTCTGGAGCAACATACAAGCTTCTGTTACATTAGTAGATATAGTTAATGGATTAATAAAAAGTATAGTATTTGGATTTATTATATCTTGGATTGCCTTGTATCAAGGCTACTATTGCATAGCTAATTCTAATGGGATAGCAAAATCTACTACAAAAACAGTTGTCTACTGCTGCATGGGTGTACTAGCGGCAGATTTAGTACTAACATCTATCATGTTTGGAGGAGTACAATGAGAAATAAATATTTTGATACATCAGTTGGTGTTTTTATTGTTATTGGTGTCTTATGCTTAATTTTTTTAGCTTTTAGAGTAAGTGGTACTTCTTTTGAGTCATTTAGCTCAAATAACTATACAATTACTGCTGATTTTAAAGATGTAGGCTCACTTCGTGTTAATGCCTCTGTTAAGATATCTGGTGTAGAGGTTGGTAGAGTTACAAAAATTGACTTAGAAAAAACATATAATGGTTTTATGGCTGCTGTAACAATGTCTATAGATAGTAAACAAAAAATTCCAGCTACATATTCAGCTTCTATAGCTATGTCTGGAATACTTGGCGATAACTATGTTGCACTAAATCCTAACAAACAAAACATTATGGCTATAGCAGGAATTTCATCAGATGATAATGGTGCCCCAAAATACTTAGAGCAAGGCAGCGTAATTGATTTAGAGAATACTGAATCTGCTATAAACTTAGGTTCATTAATTAATACTTTTGTTGCAAACAAAGATAATGACGAAAGTAAATAACATAAATTCTTTTAAATATTCCAATTTTATATTACAATCATCTTGTATGAACATTTAATAATATAGGTAACGAAATGCGTAAAATCATATTAATAATCTCGACATTCATGTTTAGTATAATATCAGTATTTGCAATACAAAATCCTGTGACAATGCTAGATAACACTGTAGTTGCTACTCAAAATAAACTAATAAAAAGTGCTGACATGTATCAAAAAACCCCCTATAAACTATTAGCTCTAATTAATAAAAAAGTGGTACCAGTTGTTGATACAGCTGTTATGGCACAGCTAGTAGTAGGTACACAAAAATGGCAAGGTGCTACAGCTGAACAACAACAACAGTTTATTAAATCTGCAACACAAATGCTTACATTCATGTATGCAAAAAATGTGGCATCTGCTGGTAAATATAATGTAGAGCTATTTAATTTTAATAAAGATGACAATTCGTGGAAAACAAAACCTCTAGTTGTTGTTAATGGTAAAATAACTAATATAAATAGTCATCAGAGTTCTGACTTTTCTGTGAAACTCTTCCAAAAAAATGGAAAATGGCATGTTTATGACTTTAACGTAGCTGGCGTAAGTATTCTTAACACATATAAACAACAGTTTGCACCATATGATAATGTTCCAGAAATGACCAAAGCTGCTGATAAATTAACTAATGATATTAAGTTAAAGTATTATCCAAACTTAATCCCTAGCAATCCTACTGGAACTAATCCTAGTACGATAGCTAAGACACAAGATGCTAATGCTTAGTGTAGCAATTATTAACAGAGGATTTGTCTAATGATAAATCTAGTAAATAATATCTGGAACATAGATACCGCTCTTACTAAAGACACTATCCCAAAGATGTTTCCTAAATACAAAAATGATCTTAAAAGTATAAAAACAAACCTCCTAAAGATAGATTTTAAAAACTGTCCAAAGATAGATAGTGCTGGACTTGCACTAATAATAGAATATGTAAAATACTGTAAGCATAATAGTATAACTATAGAATTATATAATTTATGCCCTATGGCTATAGATCTAGCAATTACGCATGGTGCTAAAAACATACTATGCTCATATATCAAAAAGGAAGAGATATGACTAAAGAACAACTAAAAGATATACTTGAAAACACATTGACTAATTGTAATGCCGATATACAAAGCAATGATAATGTACATTTTTCTGCTAAGATAGTCTCTGATGATTTCAATGATTTAAACAGAATAAAAAGACAACAACTAGTCTACTCTAAAATAAATAATTATATTGCTTCTGGAGAGCTTCATGCTCTTACTATGAAAACTATAGCTACTAACGAATTATAGCCTTTAAATTAATAAAAAACTCTAGTCTTGATACTCAATTGATCTAATAGTCTCTGGCAGTGAATCTGCTTGACCAGGCAATACTGCTTTAGCTATTTGTATGTCATTAATATCCTTAGATAGATCATCAGCAACAACCTCTTGTGTATATGTATTTACGACTACCTCTTCAGTTTTAGATTCTTTAAGCATCTCAGATTTTACTTCACCTGATTTTTGATTAACAACATCAGCTTTACCAGAATCAATAGACTTTTTGATATCCTTATTAGATAGTTCATCATTATATGATTAATCATATTGTGATGCTTTACTTACGCTTGCTAATTTACTATCAAACTCCACAAGTAATTGTTTTTGTGAACCAGATGAGGATAGCTTAGAGTCAACATCATTAGAGTCAAGTCCTAGTACACCTAGTACAGCCATATCATTCTGCATTTCATTATTATCTTGTGATAACTCTTGCTTAAGAACTTTAGCCATACCATAATCATAATTTTGTATATATGCATTTTTCATAGCAAGATATGGATCTATAGATACTTCTTGTAGGTTAGAATAAGCTGGTAAATATGCAACACCTTGGTTAGCCTGATATGTGCCGTAAATACTGTACGATACAACAGCTGCAGTAGCTGTTCCTACACCTGGAACTACGAATAAATAAGTCAATGGATTAAATAGCACATCAACACCTGTTGCAACATCTTCTGCAGTACCAGGACCTAGTATTGGCCAGACTATATATGGTGAAGCTTCACCTTCATCGTATACACCCCACTTATGTAGAGTTACTGAGAAGCTTTGATGATATCTCATTTGCTTACCAAACATACTATCAGCCACATCAAAAAAGCCTAATAAACCTATTGTCGTGTTTGCTAAAAATCTACCACTATCATCACCTGCGTATGCCCACTCTCCTTGGAACATATCATTAATAATACGACCTGGTTCTCTTAAGTTTTGGACAAAGTTAAATATACCATTTTGAACAGAATCAGGCATAACATAGTCATACCCTTTAGCAACTGGTTTTAATGTGTTATAAACACCGTCATTGAAGCTATACATTTTTCTATTATAGCTTTCATAAGGGTCTCTATTATCTTTAGTTGTTTTTAAACTAGAACAACCGGCTAAAGTCAAACCTGCGAGTGACAATAGCAAAAATGACTTATTATTTATCTTCATACGTCTATATATCTCGAAACTATGTTAAATTAAAATTACAACTTATGTATTATAATAAAAAAATAGCTAAAACTCTAACTATAATTTCTCTAAGATTACTAACTTTGATATTATATATCTAACTTTATATAAATTAATTACTACTATTATGTCAAAAAACCTAGATATCAATGAAGTAAAGAAGTTTTCTGAACATGCTGAGAAATGGTGGGATAAAGATGGAGACTTAAAAACACTACATCAAATAAACCCGACTAGATTAAATTTTATTAAACAGTTTGTTGATTTAGATAATAAAAATATTATTGATATAGGTTGTGGCGGTGGAATACTAACAGAATCACTAAAAACACCTACCAATAAACTAACAGGTCTTGATGCATCAACAAAAGCTATAGAAATAGCTAAAAGCCATGCATCTCAACAAAATCTTGAAATAGATTATATAAATGAAACGATTGAAGATTATGCTCAAAGTATAAATCATAAGTTTGATGTAGTAACTTGTATGGAAATGCTAGAGCATGTACCAGATCCAGAAAGTGTTATAAAGTCAATATCAGAGATTATAGCTAAGGATGGTATATTTTTTGCATCTACACTTAATAGAAATATAAAATCATACTTGCTATCTATTATTGCTGCTGAACATATTTTAAATATAGTACCGAAAGGTACTCACGAATATGCAAAATTTATTAAACCATATGAGCTTGTAAAAACAGCAGAAAAATATGGATTTAAAGCCTTAAAAATATCAGGTATAAACTATAATCCAATATTACAAACATTCAAAATGATACAAAATGCTGATGTAAATTATATAATCGCATTTCAGAAGGTTTAAAACATGCAATATAATCACTTTGACTACCCTAATAACAAGCTCCCAAACTATGGCTCTGTTTTATACTATGCCTATAGAAAGCTTAGTGATTTAGATAAGGAAAACTTATACTTATTAGATCAGCTAAAATCCCAAATTATTTCATGTACAGAGATATATAACAATATAGAAGTTGCTAATGAAAAGATGAATTGGTGGATTAATGAGGTTAGTAAACTAACATCAAGTAATATGTTGATTTCACCACAATTAAAGAAACTATCAAAGCTGTTTGATAACAATAAATTATATAAATATTTAATTGATGATATTGCTTATTCAATCGAAAATAGTAGTAATACAGAAAGAGATTTTGACAATCATATAACAAAGAATTTCATCGGTATAGAAACTCTTAAGTATATCTATTTAGGTGGTAAAGAATCAGATATAGACACTATCAATCAACTAAATATAAATAATGAAATAGTTAGACATATTTTTTCTATGCCAAAGCATTTTTATAATTACATAATTTTTGATAAACGAGCTAATTCTAGTATCACAAAAGAAGATTTTAAAAACCTAAGTAATGAAATGCTCTACAAATGCAAAAGAGTTAAATTAAAAGGTAAGCTGAAATCATTAGAAAAAGTTAACCAGATTCACTATAAGATGGCTAGGAAATATATTAATAATATAGACAATCCTTTTGAACAAACACTTTCTTTTAGTCCTATTACCTTACTCTTTTATTCAATATAAGAAGAGATAAATTTATATTGGGATTGGTATGAGCTTTATATTCATACCATTTACTAATATAATCTATACAAACTTATATACTACTGAAATCGAAATGCCAGATAATACACAAATAATTACCATAATATGCATGCTTATACCACTGATATTTGCAGTTACTGTTCACGAGGCTGCTCATGCTTATGTAGCTAAGTGGAGAGGCGATAATACTGCTAGTATGCTGGGTAGGCTAACATTAAACCCAGTATCTCACATTGACCCTATTGGTACAATTGTGTTACCTATTTTAATGCTGATTTTAGGAACTAGCTTTATTTTTGGTTGGGCAAAACCAGTACCAGTAAATTATAATAAATTAAAAAGTCCAAAAAAAAGATATGGCTCTAGTTGCTATTGCAGGACCTTTAGCTAATCTAATAATGGCAATAATTTGGGCGATAGTACTAAAATTTGGTTACAACAATCATTACTTAGGGCAAATGGCATACTATGGAATTATTATAAACCTAGTTCTTATGGTATTAAATATGCTGCCTATCCCTCCTCTTGATGGGAGTAGAGTAGTCACATCATTCCTGCCTAATAATTTAGCATATAAATACAATCAATATGAAAAATACGGCCTATATATACTTTTAGCTTTAGTAATTATTCCAATTAATGGTACAAGCATATTATCGTATATAATTAAGCCATTTATAAATATTTCAATGCAAATAATAAACGCTTTGATATTTTAATTAGATAGCTAAATATCAGTTGGATTATGAAGCTTTAGAGTGATACTCTTTATTTTGTTTAATTTTTTTCTCTTCAGCTAAGGCTACAAATAACATGAACAAGAAACAAATTGCAGCAGCGATATATAATGCTACAAATGTACCACCCCAGCCATCATAACCAAATAAACTAATTTTCTTATCAGCAACCATTCCTAAGCCAAGCTTAGCGAAACTATCACCAATTAGATATGCAAATGTACCTTTAACACCATCAGCTACTGCTACGCCCTGTTTTGGGACAAAGCCAACGGCTGCGACACCTATTAGTAGTTGAGGACCAAAAACGCAGAATCCTAGCAGGAAGATAACTACCATATATACATATTCATTAGTAGCACATTGATACATATATATAAGGACAATAGTTGCAACTAAAGATATAAGAGCAGTTGCACCTCTGCGCCCATTAATCATATCAGAAAGAAACCTCCACATTAGAGTACCTGTAAGTGCACCAGCTTCAAACAGTGCATAACTAAGTGCTGCAGTGTCTTTAGAGAAGCCTAAAACCGAATGAGCATATACTGGCGACCATTGATCTATACCTATTCTTACAACATATAAAAAAACATTCGCAAAACATAGTATCCAGATAACTCGATTAAATAAAATGTATTTTTTGAATATTTCCCATTTTGAGATTTTTTCTCTTTTTACAAAAGCATCCTCTTCGCTTAACTGCTCATCAAAAAGTTCTTCTGCTGTTCCAAGACCATATGCCTCAGGCGAGTCATTACCGACTCTTAAGCCAATGAAACCTACAATTAGACAAATGATTGATGGAAACATAAACATACCAACCACATTACCATTGAATACCACCTGAGCACCAAATATAGCAACAATTGCAGCTAATGCCCCACCAATATTATGAGACATATTCCATAACCCTAGAAAGAAGCCTCTTCTTTTTCTAGGTGTCCAATTAGTAATTGTAGCATAACTACATGATCCCCCTGGACTTTGGAAAAATCCACTCATTGCATAAAAGCCAACCATTAGGAACATACTGTATGTGCTACTGCCAAGGCTCAGACCAAAACCTATCATACATATAGCAGATAGTATCAACATAAATGGAAGCACTTGTTTAGTGTTTTTCCCATCAAAGAAGTAAGTTGTGACAGTTTTACCTAATCCATAAGTAATAGAGAATCCTAGTCCAATTAAACCAAGATCAGTATAAGATAATCCATAATCATGAATCATATCATTTTGAGCTATATTGAAATTCTTACGAATAAGATACATACTCAAATAGCCTACAAAAACTACTAAATATGATTTAATAAACTTATTAAGCCAAATTTTTCTTCGTTCTGGTAAGGGAATGTCTAAAACAGGGATTCTTTTTTGATCAAAAAAGTTAGTAATATGCATTTATATACCACAAATATCAACTTATATAAATATAGTATAATACAAAGCAATATAGAATAGTTAGTATGTAATATAGGAAATACATACATGACCTAGTATAATAATATTTTCTTATCAAATATTAACTAACTTGCGTAGTAAGGTTAGCTTTACGAGAATAACTATAGACAACACCATTAACCTTGGCAGTGAACTTATAATCCGCTTTACAACTACTATCTGTATATATAACCTATGCTACCTTGTACATAATCAAGATATGTTTCATTATTTATATAGCCAACTGATTTTTCAGAATTTTTTATTTCGAAATCGTTGGTATAAGAGCCACCTTCTTTTGGATAAAGCCAAATTTGGCAGTCTGAATTATGTTTATCTATATTTGTTAATGTTACAGTTACTTCAATTGGAGTAGAATCTTTTTGACCTGCTAAAATAAGATTAGAAGGAATATGATTAAAACCAATATCGTCAAATCTATGCGAAATTCTTGGAAATAAAACTAACTCATAATCATTATTTTTAATAATGTCTTTAGATGACGAAGCAGTATTATTATCACATGCACTAAGGGTGAACAATATGACCATAATAGTAGATATCTTTGTATATTTCATTAAGTTCTCTAATAAGTATAGGTATAACAAAAATAATATATGAAATATGAGTATATATAAAATCTTATTAGTTTTTT
>RQTK01002133.1:5000-11118 GCA_003991915.1 Elysia chlorotica | reverse complement strand
TCTACTACATTGGTATTTAAAAAACATTTTTACACGGCGACTCATAATTAGATAAGCGTGTATGGTCAGGGCTTAAAGCGGACGCCATCATTATGACCTTACGTAAATCCGCTTCGTGGAGCTAACTAATCGGATTTTCCCACAGTATGGTGTGCTGAGGCTGAAGCTATTCCTGAGAGGTCGATATTTTTACAAAGCTCATTAGAACATCCGGTTTTTATTTGATCCCTCCCTTGGAAGTTTGATTTTAAAAATATAAAACAATGAAAGTGTAGCATTGTACGAAATCTCCAGCTGGTCTAAGAATGGGTTTTTTTGGCGAAGCCAAAATTATTATTCTTTTGGATTCGCTTTGCTAGTAGAGTGCTATAACAGTTACCACAGACGACCCGCGAATCCACATTTGCCTCTTAGAGCGCGTTGCTCTTGGTGCTTGCGAAACATTGCGTAGGATGTGTTGGGTTTCTCAAGCAGAGGGAATTGCGCTCTATCCATCTGTAATGATTTTGTTTTCCTTCCGCTAAGTTCAGGCGCAAGAGTGCGCTATTTTGTCTCCTGAGATTTTTATGTGTGTGTATCTCTTGAATATCTGTCTCTTGTGATCGCTCCATAGCAAACCATCGCACTATTTAGTAATATAACTAGGTGAATGAGAGCTTTACATTGGTCTTAGTCAAAGATATTACAAGCTAATTTTGGTTGAATAGTGCTTTGTTTCTTTGAGTATTGCCCCCCCCCCCTACCTTTGACTAGTATGAAGAAAAATATACGGCCCTGGCCTCTTTTCACTGCTTTTCTACATCTGAGAACATCAAATTAAAAAACATTTATCCAAGACAATTTCTTCCCTGTACTTTCTCTGTGTGGAAACAAAAAGTATCATGTTTAAGATTTGTAGCCTGCGAAATAAATAAACTACTAGACAGCTTCAAATCCTCTCTTCGCGCAAAAAAATTAACTAGTGCATCTGACTTTGGTTTTCTGATTCCCAACTCTTGACTTCTCTATGACTGAAGAATAAGTATCCCCGTTTTCAATTTCTGATTCCTCCCATATTTCCTGGTGTATGTCTTCATTCCCAACTCTTCACATATACACCATAATTTCTCTCATCACTCCTGACTCTTTTCCTGAATTGTGACTTCTCCCTTCTGAGTTGTGACTACTTTTCTTCTTTAGATATACCCTGACTTCTAACTATCGACTCTTATCCTAATGTACTCTATAGATAGATGGATAGAGAGAGAGAGAGAGAAATAAAGAGAGAGTCCCTCTGCTCCGGGTTTAAGTCACCTTGGTTCCCTGGGGGATCCTATACGGCTACAGGTGGCATTGACAGAAGACAAAAGCTTACAACGGTGGCATGACATGATAGATCCTATCGTAATCCAATCTTCTAAGGATGCTCCTTTAATGTAGGGGTTCTCAATTTTAGAGGTTCTCTAGTTGAAAGAGGATAGAGGGAGGCAGATAAGACAAATCTTCCTTTCTAGGGGGCAGGTGAGATTAGGTTTATACATTTTAATTTTCTTTTTAAGAAATGTCGGTGGTGGGGGTGGGGAGGAAAAAAGTACAGCTGGTTGGGTTGTATGATTTTAAAGTGGGGCTATTACTCCAATGAATATGGTTACCACAACCACTATTAACGTTATCGTCATTAACATCGTTTCACCACTCCCACCTCCGCCACTACGACCACCACCGCGACCATAGCTATAACCGATATCACTCCCACCCCCATCGGCATTATTGTCCCCAACATTGCTATCATAACCACTACCACCATTGCCAGCATTACCTTTTCAACCACTGTTACCATTTTTGACATTTGATTTGTGACTCCTTTCACTATTTGGATAAAGTCCTGATTCCTCACTCGTTTATAGCTTCCTACTTATGACTCTAGACTCCGTATTTCCGACACAAATGCCTGAGTACACTCTCTATACAAATTTATATATAATTATATATAATTACAACAAGACCCCGATCTCCTGGTGTTCTTCCTATCACAGGCTGAATAAACATTTTGTTAGTCTCCTAATATCTGATCGCGTGGGGGTACGTTCACTCTAATAGAAAACTTTTGTATCCGAAGCAAATAAAGTACATGTTGACTTTTCATACGTAAATAAGCTGCCGGTAAATTGATAAAATGATAGTGAAAAGTTAACACAAACACAGATAGAGATAGAGATAAAGAGAGAGAGGGAGAGACAGAGGCAGAGGCAACAAACATTGAGGATTACTAGATATTTCACAACTAACCTTGGGGTTTGTTGTCAACAGCTTTTAAGCCCTGGATTTTATACAAGGATATTATTTTCCAAATTCTGGCAATTAGGGTTTTGCGATTGTTTCTCTTTTCGACAAAGGCGATAAAAATGTCGCGAACATCCAGGCTTGGAGTTTTTCTTCCGATAAATGTCACATTTTCCGATTATAATTTTTTAAGTACAATTTATTATCAAGATAGCGGGAGAAGAAGTTAGCATAGTCGGTAAAAAAGCTCGGCTTCTTGATAGGGGTTCAGAGTTTAAATCCCGATCACTCCGCTCTGCTTATGACTTGATCAGTTAGGATTAGTTTAACACAACTTTACTGGCAAGGATCTCTGCTAGTATCTCTTCTCTGTCTATGTGTGTCAGCATATTGCTAAATTTGTCAGATAATTGTCTTGTTGTCCATCCACGTCCTATCCGAAATGCTGATGATTGACGATAGTGTGAAGAAAGAAACCACACCGAAATCATTGGGATTATCCAAAATATCGCGATGTGTGCGAGCAAGTAGATTTGTCAGATGTTAATCTTGTGACCCTTCGCCGTATACTATATAAGATGCTCCTTGGAAGTACTCGTTAGCATGCAAACAGCTCTTCTACTACATTGGTATTTAAAAAACATTTTTACACGGCGACTCATAATTAGATAAGCGTGTATGGTCAGGGCTTAAAGCGGACGCCATCATTATGACCTTACGTAAATCCGCTTCGTGGAGCTAACTAATCGGATTTTCCCACAGTATGGTGTGCTGAGGCTGAAGCTATTCCTCAGAGGTCGATATTTTTACGAAGCTCATTAGAACATCCGGTTTTTATGATATCTATGTGACCCCTCCCTTGGAAGCTTGATTTTTAAAATATAAAACAATGAAAGTGTAGCATTGTACGAAATCTCCAGCTGGTCTAACAATGGGTTTTTTGGCGAAGCCAAAATTATTATTCTTTTGGATTCGCTTTGCTAGTAGAGTGCTATAACAGTTACCACAGACGACCCGTCAATCCACATTTGCCTCTGAGAGCGCGTTGCTCTTGGTGCTTGCGAAACATTGCGTAGTTTTGATGTGTTGGCTTTCTCAAGCAGAGGGAATTGCGCTCTATCCATCTGTAATGATTTGTTTTCCTTCCGCTAAGTTCAGGCGCAAGAGTGCGCTATTTTGTCTCCTGAGATTTGCATGGACAGTTTCACCCTGACACTTTCGCTCACCGAAAAAAAATTATCAATTAACTAGTTATAAATTCGTATTGCACCACGTTATTATAATTATGCTTTACGTTTATCTCAAAGCGAAAAAAAAGTGTAAATAGAAACTTTTTCATGCCCCCTTATGAGTTTAGCAAATTATACGAACCGCGGAACCCCTACTCGTCAATCCCCGCCAACGGTTTGGTATGACCTGAAACTCTTTGATGATTCGTGACTTTAAATACATACTAACCTCAACTACGTCACTCGCCTGGAAAGCTTTTGAGTTTTCAACAGTGTATTTATGACTAAATCTTCACTGTTGAATTTGATTCTGTAATTTTTGAATATGAATACATCATTGTAATAATTTTAATAATCACTGTTGAACTTCAATCCGCCACTTTTAAGCTTATATCCGTCACTGTGGAACTAAAACCCATCACTGATGAACAAAAACTCGTCCATGTAAAACTTAAGCCAGCCATTATTTAACGCAATCGTTTATAAATACGGTAATAATTACGTGATTTATAAGACTTTGTGTACAAGGAATGGGAAATCACCAAAACTGACAGAACATAAATAGATGTAAGCTCTAACTTAGTCTAAAATTAGCTCATCAAGCTAGATGTTGGGGTAATGTTTAACCAACGGAGTCACTGTTTCTTTGCCGAAAATGCCCGTGAAATTGCACCATTTAAGGGTTTTACCAAAGTTCATATCCTTTGAACCAATAAAGATAATGTTTGCAGATCTTAAAACTTCAGCTCTTCATATTTAAAATAAAAATGCATAATTGTCTCATCGCTTACTTGTACGTTTATTTTTGTCTTTAAAAGAGAATAGCCGAAAACGGAAATGAGATGCCACTAAGACAATAAACATGACGCTTTAAGTTGTTTACATATTATGCCATCCAACACAATGGAAAAACTTGTGGCATAATCTCCTTCCCAATAAACGCAAGAAAACTCTAGTAGGTTACGTGTGTACAGGAATGCATTATGAGGCAAACACCAGCCACCTACACATCATCGGACACAATGTATTTTGTATGATTTCTTCTAGTGCTGGTTGGATCCAGGTCAGAATGATAATTATGCTCAGCTAAGGCAGGGGCGTTGCTATCCTCACACTGTCATTGCGTCTGTGTGGTGGTAAGTAAAACTATCGGATATGTCTTGGCACCTGTCAACGATATTGCCATTCTGTTAACCTTCGACGATAAGAAACCAACTCATTTACTGACAGCCACCCACCCAACCCTATCGCAATTACAACTATCATAAAAACACGTGTAAGCGAGTCTCTCGAAGTATTTGATCTGACATTTGAAGGTTTCGCAAGCGAATTTAAGCGATTTCGTGAATAATTATATCATTGAACCTTAGAACGTGACAAGGAAAATCAAACACTAGCAAAGATCTAGTCATCTTGCTCATTTTCAAAGTCAATGTCAATGTGTAACCTTTGGAAAGAATGATTAATAAATTTTTTTTATGCTGAAGAAGAGTTTCAATCCAACAAAATTAACAATTTGTTTCGTAACAACATCTGTCTTTCTCCGTCTCTGTCTCTGTCTCTATTTCTCTCTCTCTCTCCCTGTCTCTCTCTCTCTCTCTCTCTCTCTCTCTCTCTCTCTCTCTCTCTCTCTCTCTCACACACACACACAGAGAACATCATAACTAATACAAGTTTGTCTTGGAACATGCCCGCCAGGAAAAGAAATCAAATTTTTGAACCTCATCAATATTCTTCTCTCGTCATGTTTTGCCACCGATATTTTTGCTTAGTCAATGGAACGCTGTCTCGGTATGGGATTTTTCGGGAGAAATAAATCTAATTTTCTGTTTTTCTCTCTCTACAACCATACCATTGAAATGCCGTTTATATCTAAAAGAGAGAATATCTCTTTGGTCAACGCCATTAGGTTGCCCCAAAAGATACCTATGTGACAACGGGAGCCAAGACTAACGTCTGAAATTTGTACGTGCTGCTACACAAAGACAGTGCGGGGATGCCATGACTTTCTCAATCGGACACATTAGACTGGCACAGACTCAACCAGTCGAGGAGGAAATCTGAAAAAATAAACCTTGCATGCCATGGATTTCGAACCGGCCATCAACGGATTGGGAGCCAAGAGCTTTACCCATAGTAAGACTCGCACAATTGTGAAATCTTACCGTGTACTTAAAGGCCTGTAAGTACAACGTCGCGGTAAGCATAAGATCTGTCTTAAGACTGTGAAAAATACTTCTTAAGAGGAGTTCTAAGCGAGCACTGATCTTACGGAATGTTAACAATAGACGGATCATCTTAGGAAGTTTTATGATAAGCAGTCACTAAATAGGAATAATTAACATTTTTCGGTAGGTCAGCCGTTTTGTCAATGTGTGAGTTATTTTTATGTGGATGAGTTGGATAATTTGTCAGTGTGTGAGTCAGTCAATTTGTCTGTGAGGGTACAAACATCACTGTACTGTGTTGGATCGTGGGAAGATTAATATGAGGGTACTAATTATTTATATTTCTATGCAATCCTTTGCTTTAAAAAAAAAAAAAGTCATTTTAGGAAATTGTGTGTGTAAATGTTCCTTTTTAACACTTTTGTGAGTATGTTTAAAATTGCTGTTAAGCGCTTTGAG